>JAVYIG010008954.1:0-83613 GCA_035222895.1 Strongylocentrotus droebachiensis
TTTCAGGTATCCATTGTCGAGTATGATCCGAACATGCATGATCTGAAGACGCTCTCTATGCACTACTTTGAAGAAGATGAAACCAAGGTGAGTAAATCATTCAGAAATAATCTGTCACCTCATAAGTGAATGGTGGAGTAGCCGGCATAAGAGCTGCCCCCCTCCCATGTTTAATAAATAATTTTTTTTCCCAAGGGTCTTGTGGAGTTACATGTCTTGGGTAAAATGTTTTTTTAAGTCCTTTTCTAGGGGGAAAGAAATCATGTCAAGAAATCATGTCAAGTGATCATTTTAAAAAACCTGCCTGTTCCTCTTCCCTCCCTTTTCCTTTCTCACATTCTTTCATGCGCACTTGTAATCTACTCAAAGAGAGTTTTTTTCTTCTACTCCTCACATGTTTTTGATACAGTTACAATTACATATCCAATTCTCAATATCCAATTTAATCAATATTTTGATTACCCCATTGCAAAGAATGGTATGACCATTGAACCAATTATACCGATTAACATTTATTTCCAAATGATTTCCCAATTTTTTTGTTAGAAATGCTGTCCGAAGGGCAGCTTTGTAGTATGCTCGTTCTTTGTATCCTCTTTTAAAGTCCCACTGCACTACTTACAGCTACTTGCGCCCTCTATATAGAAAACAATGCCTAATCTGTGACCATTAGTCGCCCATGATCCTCTTTTTCTTATAATTGAGACCTGAGTTGGTGTGATACCCACCTGTCAGTGACCACCTTGGGTGGTCTAATCCCTCATGGCCAAACTAGTACAGATGGGCTTTAATGAATACATGTACAATAATATTAGAAAATTGTTCTCACAGTGTTCAAGCCATATACCTGTACAGCTTTAACCCTATTGTGCATTCAAATACTTTTAATTTATTTCCAGGAGGGAGTTTATCGTAACATCTTCCACCCCGTGGTGAAAGTGGACCCGGACCATCGATGTGCCATCATGCTAACATACGGCTCCAAGCTTGTGGTCCTTCCATTCCGTAGGGACGGCTTGGTTGAAGACCTTGATAAGTCAATGAGTGCAAGGTAAACCACTACTGTGCTGCTAGAAACTGGGGGGTGGGGTGTGTTTCACAAAGAGTAAGATCAACTTTAAGTTGGACTTAAAGTGACTCGGTAACATTGTCTCAGGTTCTGAAACAAAATTCTGGATTTAGTTCATGCTGCAATGATAATTATAAACCTTTAGGTCAGTCAGGAACCCCATGACTTTTACAAGCCAATCGCCTGTCTGATTATCAAGATATTTATGATTGGAAATCGAAATCAAATTTTCTGTTTTCCTAACGGTTTTCATAACACTACAGTCTATGAGGGAAAATTTGTATGGTAAAACCGGTCAATCAAAGATTTTTACTTCTTTGAGGCACTCCATGATCATTTTGAAGCGCAATTTGTTTCGGGCTTCAATATTACACCATATCACAGACATTGATAACACGTAGGGCCATGCATCTCAGATTTAACATTGTTAAACAGTGCCTTTAAATATGGCATGCCGTTCGTGCCACTGTTTGTTCTCACCATTTACTGGCTTTTGTCTCTCAAGAGACATACAAATCTACAGAATTGACATTTGTTGATGATTCATTATTGATGGAAAAAATGTTATCTAAAGATCATAATGGCGAAAGCAACCAGTGGAATGAATGGCCTGCCATAGATGAGTCCAACTTAAAATCAATCTTTGTCATTGTGAAACATCCCCCTGGACACTCTTTCATGTTACCATATAAGTATATGGTTGCTTAATACTAACAAGCATTTATTGCTTTCTTAGCTGTCGGGTAAAATAACCACCAATATTAGATAGCTTAGACAGATACCGAGATGTGATTGGTCCAGAGCTCGTCACGTGATATCAATTGCGAGGATCCAAATTGTTATATTTTCCTGGCCGGTCACTTTTCGGTGTTATATTAACCAGCTGGTGAAATGAATATATTTGTAATCAATGCATGTCGCCCTCTTGAGGACTATATGTCACCAATTACACACATAACACCATTACCGAGGGTCATTTTTTTTTTCATGAATTTTTTTTTTCCCCTTAAAATTATTTTGTCCACATTTTTTTTTCCCCAATTTTTTTTTTTTCGAATTTTTTTTACCCTTGAAAATTATTTTAATTATTTTTTTTCTTTAAGTTTTTTTCTTTTCTTGAACTGTCTCGACAGATTATTTTTCCGTAATTTTGATTGTCCCCGAGAAAAATTTCGGGCAAACAAAAAAAGGACCCCCCCCCCCCCACAAAAAAAAACAAGGCTATCTAATATAACAGTTATTGACTGGCAGGGGGTATATAACATTCTTTGGACCTGAAGGGAGTTATATTTTCCCTCGTGACCATATTTTCCCTCAGCGCTGCGCGCTTCGGGAAAATATAACCACTTGGGAAATATAACTCCCTTCAGGTCCAAAGAATGTTATATTACACCCCCTGCCAGTCAATAACTGTATACTATCAAAGTACAAGTTCTCAGGCATCCCATTGAAATTCAGGGTTGTTTCAGTTCGTGGTAAACCTTTTTGTTGTTGACTTTACACAGTTTCTTGAGAAACTTTCCAGCTTTTTTCTTCTGTTTACTTTACTTACTTTACTCTCCTACACATTTTCAACTTTGGTAATATATACAATTCTCGTAATTGTAAAGGTAAAGCCTACCCTCTTCTTCAGTTTAAACTGTATTGTTTATGGCCTGAAAGATTGTCACACTACAATCTTTGTATTTACAAATGTGATACCGATCAATCAATAATCCAGTTTACATAACGTTCAATAAAATTTATGTTTGAAAAAAATTCCCCTGATTTAAATAAACCAATGAGCAAATATTTTGGATTAATGAGATTTAAAATAGAAGGTGCCTCGCCAATGTGTTGAAATTTTGTTTCTATTGTCCATTTTTTATGCCTCTGCTACAAAGTATCCGGATGCATTATTTTTTCGGGTTGTCCGTCAGTCCCATTCTCGTGATCCCGTTATCTCAAGAACCGATTGATGGATTCCCGCTAAACTTAGGTTATGTACAGTATGTATCTTGCACAGCCAATGAACTGATAAGATATGGAGGTCGCAAGGTCACAGGGCTCATTATGTATGCAAAAAGAGCTTGTGATCGCGTTATATCTCAAGAACTGATTGATGGATTCTTGCCAAACTCGGGTCATGTATGTATCTTGTTTCATTTTGTGAACCTGACAGTACTCGACGCGGAGCCTTGATGCCCAGCTACGTGATCAGACTAAATGAAATGGATGATCCTATATGTAACGTTCTAGATATTCAGTTTCTGCACGGCTACTATGAGCCTACGTTACTCATCCTCTACGAACCACTCCGCACTTGGGCAGGGTAAGCATGTCTGTAATGTTATCATTTTTCTTTCATTAATAATATTCCGCTTTTAAAGCGCTTAATACAATGTCTCTAAGCACTTTACAGATATAATATTACCCCGGTCATTGCATTCATTCATTTATTTTTTCTCTTGTGGCATGGAGCACCCTTACAGCGAAAGCTGATTTCCAAAGGGGGTCACCATCATAAAAAAGCCAGGCATCGACACTAAGCACAAAGCCACAAGACCATGATCACCCCCCCCCCTTGAATGTGACAATCATTACTTGAAATTAAATATGTAAAAAGAGATTACACACTTACTACAAAGATATGTTTAATATAGACAAAAGGAAATAAAGGCCTGATCGTCAGCTCCAAATTTTGGTTTCAATGATATTAAATATAATCAATTCAGATCTGCTTCTAATGTTGTTTAGACAAGCTAAAATGTAAACAACCTAATGCAAAGACTGGTAATCCTTTTTCATATGTATATCCCTCTTTCTCAACAGGCGTGTAGCAGTGAGACAGGATACCTGTTCCATAGTGGCCCTGTCCCTCAACATGGCCCAGAAGGTCCATCCAATCATCTGGTCTCAGAGCAGTTTACCCTATGATTGCATGCAGGTCCAAGCTGTCCCAAAGCCCATTGGTGAGTTTATTACAGTCATACCTGCTAATAGTGACCACATTTATGTTTCCCTTGAACAGTGTTTCTCATTGAAATATGTATTAGAGGAACCTGTACGGAAAGACCACCTGCTCATAAAGGCCTTATTTCTTGTCTCACTCGAGTGGTCTGTTGGAACCTTGTATCTCCTTGCCGTAGTGCCTCAGCTAGGTCACCAGGTCATAAATCTTATCCACACTTCATAGAGTGTCTCTCAACTCACATAAGTTGTAGACAGGTGCTTACCCGTTTAAGAACTGTTGAAAACTGGTCATGCAATTTCCTTGTGCCAGAAACTGTCCGAAAGCAATTGGGAAAGGTTGATTATGTAGTACATATGAATTGTTGAAGGTATATACTGTGAAGTTCTAAAATGATCAAAATGACTCAGTCTTACTAAATATCACTTGTACTGCACACAGAAACGGGTATATGAGACTACACACAAATATTTGGTTCAAACTTTTCAGGTATTTCTTAGTCATATTTCAAATTTAATGGCATTTTATAATCGATCCTTCTCAGCAAACTTTCCTACTATGATATTCTTTCAAACTGATATACAAATTATAAGAAAGCTCACACGTTCTTTTTCATCTTTACCAGAACTCGGCTTGCTCTTTTATAATATCTGCTTCTCTCTCTCTCTCTCTTCAGGTGGTGTTTTGATCTTGGCGGTAAACTCGCTCCTCTATCTGAATCAGAGTATTCCACCGTATGGTGTCTCTCTCAACTCACTCACAGACTGGAGTACTGCTTTCCCCCTAAGTAAGTCCTAGAAATCTCTCATGAGAAGAAGAAGACCTCATTCTTTGAAAGAATTATCTGATTCACATATAAACAATATTTGTTGTCTTTGATTGACTGAATTACTTGAAAGTCCTTTGTGTGCCAGTTAAATATATGGTACATATAGTATGCTACTGTTTAAAGATAAAGACCAGTTATGGTCATGCGATTGCATTTTGAAAGAAACATTGTGGAATCGATCAGAAAAGGTTGATCATCTAGCATATAAGTATTGGTGTGTACTGCAAGGTTCTGGAATCATCAAAAGGATAAGAAATTTGGCCCAGTCTTCGTAAAGTAACAAGCACTGTACACAGAAAGATGTATATGGGACTACGCACAGGTGCATGACACGTGCGTTTATCTCTCACATACCAATAGATAAACTAATTTACCAAACATATCAATTTGTAGGCGGTTTCCCGGCAAATTTGTTATCATCATGTATTAGTCAAAACATATTCTTTCACATGATTAGTAATAAGAGCTTCCATGTCATTTTTTGAAATTGGGGCGTTTCCAATACTGGTCTTTACCTCTAACTATATCATTGATTATTAATTATGTTTGCCATGTAATATAATGGCAAAAGCATTATGTTCTGTCTCCTGTAAGAAATAGAAAAGTTTTTAATGTAAGGCTTCCTAGGAGAAGCTTTCAATTATTGTAATTAAAAACAAGTCAGAAAAAACCTTGGAACCAGCGGAATTTGAACCTGACACCTACTGCTTGCCGGGCAGTGACTCTACCACAAGGCCATCACTTTTCCATGGAACAGTCGTGATGAACTAGAAACAAATACCTCAGCTCTCCTGACTCATTCAGACTTATCAATATTCATCAGTGCACCATTAGGAGATTTAGGACAATAGCTTTTAATGCTAGACTTCCTGGGAGAATAGGATTTTTTTTATTTTTCAGTATTAAGTATTCTGTGTGAGATTGCTGATGTTTATGCACCGAGACCCACAGAAATGATTATGATGTGAGTGTATGAAGAGTTTAATTCCAAAAGGAGCTAAATCCATTTTTGTAACTTCAGAGAAAAAAGAACTTGTTTACCAGATTTTTTAAAGGCGTCTATCGAAAAGTGATATTAGAGTGTGCATTTTTTCATAATTGCTCCCAAAATGTAGGTAAATAATTTTGTTGACAGGCACTTAAGTGAACAATGTTCTGATATCAATAACTCAATTTTCATCAAAAGTGGATTTAGCTGCTTTTGGAATTGAACTCTTTATATATTGTTTGTACTCTGTACAGAAACTCAAGAAGGAGTGAAGCTATCAATGGACTGCACCCAGGCAACGTTCATCTCGTATGATAGACTGGCGCTGTCCCTCAAAGATGGAGAGATGTAAGTACTTTTAATCTCATTCATGATACGTACTCTAAGCTACGGTCACAAAGGTCTGTACGAACGATGCGTTCGTACGAATCTCCCTGTTCGTACAAATTCCAGAGTTCGTAGAGATTTGTAGATGGGCATAATTTCTTACGTCCTTCTTACGGAGTTCTTATGAACGCCGTTTAATTCGCAAGAACAACTTAGGACCTTCTTGATAAACAAAGTGATTTTCAGTTATACAATTGCCCTAGAGTTTGTACGTTTTTCGTAAGAATGCCTTGAGTTCTTCTCACGTCAGATTTACGGCCATCTTACAAGTTTTTGTTCTTGCAACCCTAACCCTATAGTAACTCACGGCATTCTAAAGTCATTTGTAATAAGATCTTACAATTTGTTTGTATATTTTGTCGGGTTACAAAAAAAGTGCTGCCATGTACTATCAAAAATTCTATGATTGTTGAAAGTTTGATATTTCATGATGGCAGTAGTGCCAAGAAAACTACAACTGCATCTGCAAGTAGAGGAGGAGGAGGAAGAAGATCGAGCAGCTGCTTTGGTTCAAAAGAGACAGGAGGATCTACAGAGAAGGCGGCGCTGGTGTCGTGCGTGTGAATCCGAGGTCTTATTGATCTTTCAAGAAGACAAAGTCGGCCAGCTGCCACTTCTGTCTTGGGGGGAGTTTGGCCTTGGAGCCAAACTTGGGCTTGTGAAGCAGTTTTCCGACAGTTGTCCTGCCCCGCGAACCACTTGCTTATTTTCAAGGCTTAAATTAATAAATAAAAAAAGTATTATTCAGTCACGGTGTATTCACACTGGGTGTAAAGAAAATGACAATCATTATCTGTTCTTGCAGCCGAAGCTGAATTGCATGGTCATTTACAAGGTAAAATACATCATAATGGTTGAAATACAGCATTACCGGTATACATGTAAACATCAAATACAATTACATATAAAAGAATAAATATACTAGATGCATCCATACGTATAATAAGCATCATCATTAAACATCATAAAAAATATACAACATGCATGCAAGTTACTTTCATGAATTGAAATTAACAATTCTTTGACTTGGTAGCCATACAGCACAAAATTCATGCTTTTTTAAGTTAATGGGGAAATCAAAACAAAGTTTATTCCTACTGTATTGAGCTGTCTGTCCACGGTTTCCATCAGGTGTTTTGTGTACTTGCTGTTAGCATATCTGTCACTTCCTTTATTATTAAAAGCAATAATTTTCATGGAAGATGTCAAGTTTTTGCTCTGTGGTGGCTTCAAAGTCGTATTATTCCTTTTTTAGTTTACCTGTTAACTCATCTTCATCGTTACCACCCTGCCGTCTTGATAGTTCTCCCTCCTCGTCGTCGTCATCTTCCCGGTCGCTTCTGATGTCCATATCTTTTTCTTAAGTCACTATGCCACAACGTTCAGTCTTGATGATATATTGTCCCAATCCAGTGTTGGATGCATTGCATCGCGCATGGGGTCATTGCTTCCAGATCTTGGGTGCAAGGGTCTGGTAGATGTGGGCAGGCTAGAAGAAGTTGCACAGATTTTGGCATGTGACTTTTGCATTATTTATTTCCTTCAATGCCATAAAGTGACTGTGGAGTGATGTTTTCAGTTATATCACTACTCGGTATGTCACTATCATTACATGTTTTGAGACATGTTCTGTTTTCATGTCAATATTGTTATATGTCTGTTTCTGTTTTCATGTCAATATTGTTATATGTCTGTTTCTGTTCTCAGATATGTTTTAACTCTTCTTGTCGATGGGATGAGGAGTGTTCGAGGGTTTCATCTTGATAAGGCTGCTGCCAGTGTACTCACAACATGCGTAAGTAAACCTACCTAGATTATTATTTTATGACACACCCTATACCTAATAATAATCTTGTGGCTTGATGTGAAATGGTGGTGCCGCATAATTGCATGGTCACTTGAAAATAAAAGTATTAATATAAGGCTGCTGCTAATGTACTCATGACATGCGTCAGTAAACCTAGGTATAGAGTGTGTCTTAGGATACTAATCTTGTGGCTTGATACAAAATGGTGGTGCCTCGTAATTGCGCTGTCACTTGAAAATAAAGATATGTATGATAAGGCTGCTACTAGTTTACTCTCTACATTTGTACTTGAACTTCTGTTAAACACTAATTTTTTTTTTTTTTTGCTTTTAATCTCTGTGTCTACCATAAAAAGGAGTATCAGGCTTCCGAAATCATGAACAAAAACATACTTTATGTGCTGCTATAGTTATAAATCTGACATATTATGCAATCCAGTAAATTATCATTGTTATGATTTTGGTGGCATCCGGTTATGAACTCAGTTATTGTTCTCAGGAGTCTCATTCTATAGGGTATACAGTATACAGACAAGGTAATGCTTTAGCCAAATGTGAGTTAAGCTTTAGCATGAACTGATCTAGTTATTGCATAGTTTCGCTTCCATTTTCGATACCAAAGGGAACAAAGGTTGCCATAATGAATTCATGCTAGGACTCAAAACACCTTGAAGCAATTTTTCATAGTCAATTTGTTTTTCCCTCTATCTTGACAGGGTCTCGACCACAGCAACCTTGTCTCAAGGTTAGGTCATAAAGTCAAACCTGCTTGAAAGAAAGACCACCTGTCTACAAAGACCACACTTTTTGTTTCCCTTGAAAATGGTTGCCATTGAAATCTGTACTATAGGAACCTTGACATAAAGATCACCTGCCTATAACGTCCACTTTTCTTGTCTCCTGTGGGTGGTCCTCACAGACACGTTTTACTGTATCATGAAAAGAAGATTGTATCCTAAATTGTCTCATTTTTGCCATCGTAGCAGTGATGCATTGACCATGTCATATTTGATGATGTCTTTGTTCATTTCAGATATGCCCCATGGGAGACGGGTTCCTCTTCTTAGGTTCACGTCTTGGTAACTCCCTATTACTGAAATACACCGAGAAAGTATCAGAAACCAGTCCAACAGGTGAGTACTGTTCCTTTTCAATTTTTTAATTTATTCAGTTTTATTTGTATGGAATACTTTCAATGCTTACTATTTGTCCATTAATATTGGTTACGGTTTGCCTGAATTAAACTGCAGAGTATCCCAGTCAAACCAAAATGACCAATACCAGGCCAGAACAGATTGAAAACATATTTACATTTCCCAGAATTATCGCGAATTTGTCAATTTTTCAGTCAGCATGACTGTGTGACTTAGGTACATGTATAATCATGCTATTTCAACTGATTTTACCTGTTGATAATCAATACAAATATTGATTAATCCCAGATGTTAGTTAAACAGATGGATCACACTGAATTAAGTTATGAAAAAAATGAGCTGATTTTGTGGAGATGTGTTTTACATATTCTGCATTGATTATCCTTCTGTATTTTGTCTTTTAGATGCATCAAAATCTGAGGAACCAAAACCGGTAAGAGACACAAGTTACTTATGAGAACATATGTAATACATGTACATGTTGAGTGCCAGAAGGGCCTTAGGACTATGTTAACAGACCTAATGCCCTCCTGGCTCTCAGCAGATGATTTGAGATGTTGATTTTGTTTTCTTTGCTTGATGTTGTTACTACTCTGTTTTTATAGTTTTACATTGTCCCGTATCTTGTTCTAAATGCTTGTATAATTTATTATCTTGATTATTTTATTATCCCAACCTCGTCAGGGATTAGCCCTTGATAGGCCTTTGGTCTTTGCTCATGTTAAATATATATTGTTTTGTTTTACTGCATGTCTTTATTTCTATAGCAATATTTCAATTTTGTCTGTATCGTTGTTTACATTCTACTGTTTAATGAGTTTTGTGGAAATAAATGAATTGAATTGAATACCCCAAAACCCCTATGGTAGAGTGAAAGGAGCCATGTAAAAGAGTAAACTAAAAAAAAATCTTGATAATTGGTTGAAATTTTCATTTCGAACTGTCACATAATTTGTGTTTTCTTTTGTTACTAGTTTTACTTTGTGATACACTGTACAATGTTTAATCTCCCTTTTTCCAATGTTATTAATGTACTTATAAAGGATTATCTTGTTTCATGTTTGTTGAGTGCCATAAAGATGAAATTATTTTGTTATTTGGCCTGAATATATACATTTTGTGGGATAGGAGCCAGGAGGGCATTAACTTCTTTTCTTTAGCAAAGCTTAAGACCCCTTCTGAATCTCAGCGGATGATTAATGATTTTTGTTGTTGAAAACTTATTGTTATTTAGGGTGAAGAACCTCCAACCAAGAAGATGAGAAGTGATGATGCAAGTGATTGGATGGGTAAGATAGTTTGCTTTCTCTCTATCTCTCCTCCGTCTTCTTCTTCTCGTCTGTCCCATTTAACCGCCATCTCTCTTTTCCTTCATGAATCTTTCTTGTTAAAGGGATTGGGTATCTTTGCCTCAGATTCTAAACAAAATCCTGGATTTAACTCATGCTGCAATCATAATTATAAACCTGTAGGTCAGTCAGGAATCCTGTGACTTTTACAAGCCAATCGCATGTTTGATTATCAGAATATTTATGATTGGAATTCAAAATTTCAAAAACCGTTGGGATAACACTACAGTCTATTGGGGAAAATAAGTATGGTATGGTTATGTACATGTATGATCTGACTTGGGCCTTGGCTTATTCTGTTAAAAGATAAGGTTTTCCTAAACAAATATAAGCAGTACTAAATGCCATTGAATGGAGATAACCATATTCATCAGTAATAATAATTTGAAGAAAAAAAAACACTTTCATGTATTACCAGTGCTATGAAAACCTTGAGTTCCGTCTCTTACTAATATGTGTTTTAGAATTCAAGATATATGGCCAGAAGTCAGTTTAAAAGAGATCTGATAGTTAATCAACAAATTTGAGAAACAGAAGTTAGGTTTGTGAATATACAACTACCTGGGACATGTAATATGAAGAAATGTTAATCCATATTAAATATTCAGCATATGTCTGTATGTTTCTTGTCCCCTTTTTAGCATCCGACACCAAGTTCTTAGATGACCCGGATGAGTTAGAGGTGTATGGCAAACAGGTTCAGAAAACAGGAACACAACTCACGTCTTACTCCTTTGAGGTATGTCTTTCAACAGATCCATGTTTTAACATAGGCAATGTTGCAAAGGTTACGAACCTGCATTACCAATACAATTTTTCTAAGACAATTTTTCATGAACATAGTCATTTTTTCTTGTTCCTCTTGATGTTTTATCGCCCTGCCCTTGGCGTGAAATGGGTTAAGTTTAGCCATGTACGTTTTGTTCTAAAAAACCTAAAATGCTTCCAGACATGGGTTTGGGTTTGTTTGTCTTCCCGAAATTCTCCTGTACCTGTACATGTATAATGTACTGCTGAGTGGTCTCTGGCCAACGTAGCAAGCTAAACAATTCAAACAGATTTACCCACAGCAGCACAGTGTTTCCTTTCAGTGATTTTTTTTTTCTTCCCTCCATTATCTTTTGATCCAGAATGCTAGGAATTACACATTACACATCAGCAGAATGTGCAAAAATTGTGCCGCTCCCAAAGAAAAGCAATTTTAATTGTTACTAATCATGTACAATCGTGTACAAATTGGCAATGCTTCGGTTAAATTTTTCTTTCACTTTGGTTCATTTAATAAACATTTTTAATTTTCTTGAAACTATGAAAGAGGGGAAAATTGTATTGATTGTTTGCCATTATGAGGAGGGAAAACTGATTAATTTAGAAAAATCGAAAACCCTGAACTGCAAGGGGTTAAAATTGAATACAGGTAATACCAAATTATTTATACCCTTTTAAATTTAATGTTTTTTGTGTCTTTCGTATCTCCAGAATGAGAGGTAGGCAGTTTGAATTATGACCTTTGTTTAATGTAAGCTTTACTATGTTACATTCTCAAGAAACATAAATTGGGAAAATCTATTTTCTCACATACTAGAAAAAAATACAAAATTTGGTAAAGGGTATGAATAATTCAGTTGCTAACTATATAACATGGTTTTATTCTTCTCTTTTTGTTCAGATTTGTGACAGTCTTCTCAACATTGGTCCATGTGGTAACATGATCATGGGAGAACCTGCCTTCCTATCAGAAGAGGTAACTATTATAATATTGATAATAAATGATTAAAAAATGAACAATATTTGTAAATATAAATGATCTGTTTGCAAGGTAAATATGACTTGACTGTTTTTTAGTTTGCTTGTTGTTTTTGTCTACATCATTGGCTATCCCCCAAAGTGGACCAAGTCTAGTTTAATCTGGCTTAAAGTAGTCACCTGAAGAATCAAAAGTGTTTTGAATCGATGCAAAATTTATATCATTGCGAAGGGGAAGCTTTACTAATCAAATATAACAACTTCCCTCTTAAAATTATTTTTGGGGCCCGCAGTAATCATCTCTCAAAAATGTTAATTTTGAGATCCAGATTTTCTGCCTTCCATGATATCTATATGATTTTTCAGCAAATTATTTGTGTTTTTCAAGAGAAAATCTTTCATTCCTTATATATTGGCCAAAATTATCAGTTGTCGTGAATTTTCCTTTGGGTGACTACTTTAACTTTAATAGTCCACTGATATATGGAGCACTAGGTTACAACCTCTTAACCCTCTCTCCTCTTCATGACGATATTTGGAGAGTTGTATATGTGGTGAAGTCCCTTGCACGCTGTTGTGTTTAGACATTGTACAGCTTTACTGCCATTTAATGTAATGCTAATTAAGTCAAGTCCCTGCCCAAGTCTGATTGTTATGCGTACTATTATGTTCAGATGTCATTGCTATTGTATTTGCCCATAGCCTTAGTGTCACTACCACATGTTCACATTCCTTGATACCCTGTTGATTTGGTTGAGTTCAGGTATGCATACACTGTGCATTGAATCAGTGAGTCTTCATTAAACCTTCACAGCAACCGCACCCATATTTTCTGTGTCTCCTGTATTTTGAGTGGTTTCGTTTAGAACCTACGATATAACACAACTGCAGAATACCCCGCACAATTGAGCGGCCAATCAGAAGAGTCTAGCCTACCTAGCTTGGCTGATATGTTTTACGTCATAAACAGCTTGGAAAGAGGTCACAAACAATTAGACTTTGATTTTTTTTTTGCTTTGCCTCACTATTTATAAGCCGAACTGAATAAATACTGAGATTCGAACCCACAACTCCAATGTTGTATTACGCTGTCCTTACCGATTGATCTAACGATGGGTTGATGAAAGGTGGGTTTGCATGATAATTATAACCCTAACAGTTACCATGAGCACATCCGCATGTTTAGCTAGCTAGCTGGACTCTTCTGATTGACAGCTCAAATGTGCGGAGTTTTCTGCAGTTAAGCCAAGTTATATTTCGATAACGCACCCACCTCCTCTTCTAAAAGTATGATGATATTCTTGTATCTTCTTCTTCCATCTTTAGTTTCAGGGTAATGTTGATCCTGACCTTGAGCTGGTGACGACTTCGGGCTATGGCAAGAATGGAGCTCTCTCTGTGCTACAGGTAAACTACTGCTCTTTATTATACACTCTCAGAGGGTTGATTGTGAACTTTAAGATCGACATGGTTAAATAATGAAGAAAACTTTCTATTATCTATGATAAACTTGTAGTATGTTATATTTTCTCTGATGTTGGCTCAGTCAGTAGAGCGTCCGCCTCACAACCGCGAGGTCGTGGGTTCGAACCCCGGCCGCGTCATACCAAAAGACGCTAAAAGATGGGAGTTGTTGCTACCTTGTTTGGCGATCAACAATAAGGGATAGAGCAACGTCGATCTGGCGCTGCTCAGTGGCTGCCAGGCTCACAATCAATTGGGCAATTTGGAGTGGACTATTAGGCTATTATTACTATAATAATTGTTAAAAAAATATATTATATGGAATTTGCATATAGTACTCAAATATAGATGGCTATCTATCTATCTACAGTGGTCACTTTTCTTCTTCTTCTTCTTCTTCTTTTTTATTTTCTTCTTCCGCTTCTTTTTTGTCATCTTCAAAGGGCTATGTAGCCTATCACAAAGATGAACTAAAGATTACAAGTGGTGTGAGGAAGACAAATAATTGTTTAGCGGTATAAGGGCATTAGATACCTCAGGAGTAGTCCCTGGAAGTTCTCTGGACTGTCAGCGTGCACTACATTTGCTGGAAGGCCGTTTCACTCCCAATTTCACTGGCCATCAAAGACAGATTTGAATGTAGTGTGCCAATGGATTTCACAATGTATTATTTATTACCCCAATGATTTTCCATTGACAGAGGACAATTCGACCTCAGGTGGTGACGACCTTTAACCTTCCTGGATGTTTGGATATGTGGACCGTAAAAAGCCTCAAGAAAGCGGTAAGATGTAGCTTGATATTGATGAATATATAGATTTGATTCATGGATGGTCAAAAGATATAGGGGCAGCATCAGAATTTATATTTGAGGCACACTGGTCTCAATAATTTTTGACTAGCAGCTCCAAAAAAAAAAGCATTCTTACATCATGGGGGCCATGTTGACCACACTATGAGGATGTGATAAGCCTATCATCAGCTATTCGAGGTTCAGTATCAGTATCAAAAGTACAAAATAAACAATGCTAAAATTACTTGTAAACTGTAATTCTCTACCTCTAGGCCTGGTTTACTGCCGATGTTTGACGGACGGCCAGTCGACAGTGAAATGACTGCTTGCCCTGATGGTTAACAAGTATATCTTAATATCAAGATGTGTTGATACATTAAAGTGACTCAGTAACATTGCCTCAGAATCTGAAACAAAATCCTGCATTCAGCTCATGCTGCAATGAAAATTATAAACCTTTAGGTCAGTCAGGAACCCCGTGACTTTTACAAGCCAATCGCCTGTCTGATTATCAAGATATTTATGATTGAAAATCGAAATCACTACAAAACACTACAGTCTATTGGGGAAAACGAGTATGGTAAAAGCGGTCACTCAAAGGTTTTTACTTTTTTGAGGCACTCCATGATCATTTTGAAGCGCAATTTTTTTAGGGCTTCAATATACATGTAACACCATATCACAGACACTGATAACATGTATGGCCATGCATCTCAGATTTAACATTGTTAAACGATGCCTTTAATGACAATCTTTTCATCCTTTTCAGTAATTTCACCTGTTGTGTTGTATAATTCCAGAAAGCTGATGAGAAATCTGAAGAATCCGAAACCATCCCGGAGGACAAGGACAGGCATGCGTTCTTGATCCTGAGCAAGCAAGACTCATCCATGGTACGTAGCCCTCGTCAGTCGACCTCAATGTAGCCTCGTGACCTCTGAACACGATACATTACAGCAAGATGATTCTACATTATTTAATTAAACCCTCCTGTCCCTCAAAACCCATGTATACTCAAAGCAGCAACAAATAAACTAAATTTTACCTGTGACTATGACTGTGGTGGTTTTTTAATGAATCTCCCTTCACCTCCTCATTCTGCTCATGCGCATAATTAACATATTCATGAATATGTATAAGGTTTGTAATAAGGATATATTGACTGCTTTGAGAGGCATAGTGGTTTCTATAGGGTCAAGGGCAACTCACAATCTGCTATGACCCCAAGGCGCTTGCGCCGCGGGGTCATAGCAGATTGTGAGTTTCCCGAGACCCTATAGAAACAACTATGCCTCGAATATTAAAAGCAGTCAATATATATTTTATATAACGAAGAAAAGGAAAATGTTGACTCACCCATTTAGGTTTCCATCTCTTTGAAGTCATGAATATTAACACCAACAATAACTTGTGTAGACCTAAGTTAGACCTAGTCTACCATGTCTACAGTATGAAATCCAACAAGCTGTGCTCCAGTAGAACAGGGAATACCAAACACGTTTACACGAACAGTAACTTTTGTACAGGATGATATCACCAACAAGCTGTGCTCCAGTAGAACAGTAGAACATGAACAGTAACTTTATAAATTCACAAATTCGCAACATATTTACAGTACTAGTACACAAAATGGCGATCGGTCCTCTGCGCTGGTGGATTCGTCGCCTGAATGCAGCGACCAAAATCGAATTGCACTCAAACACCGATACGGTATCGCGCATCAGTCATCGCACAAAAGAAACTTATAACACGTAAACCAAAATGGGGATCGCAGCAAAATGACGTCACGTTTCACAGCCATGGAAAAAGTGCTATGAAAAATGGATATAAACCGGTAGAGCCGGGAAAAATTACTATGAATTTCAATTAGCGGGCATGGTTAAGAACAGTGACTGCATTTTCAACCAATCAGAAGACAGGATTAGTAAAGAATCTTAAAATGAGGTATATAACATGATACATTCCACCTGCGAACCAATTTGGGAGATATTGGAATATTACATGTCATAAGAAAATTTAAACAGATAACATAATCCTGGAATATTAGTTCTTTTTACACGTGTGAACAGGAACATTAAAATGTGCAGTGTTTTAGGCTGTCCAGTTGGATAAAAGACTGGATCGGTTGCTGATTTTAGTGACATCCATGACTTATATCATCAATGACTATGTGCTGACTAGGTTTCCAGGAGGCACCAATAACTCCATCTTGATAATAATAATCTTACCATACTTATATAGCTCATATCACTTATATGTCCCTCTGCAGTTTTGAAGTAGAAGCTAATAGTGTAATTGGTTGATGATGATGAAGTAAAAGGTTCGAGACATGGCCTGTTTCCATGGCAACAATGCCCTCAAAGTTCAAATCCACAGCGTGCTTTCACCACAAGATAAAACCAAAGATGAAGTTCACCCCTCCATCTTTGCATGGTGGATACAGAGCATACAGAAAGCTGTGCAACGGATTCTGTCTGTGGCAGAGACTTGCCAACAGTTTCACATTCTGCACAAACATCTCTATAAATCCTCCTTTCTGCTCTTTCTCTCTCTCATTCTCTCTCTCTCTCTCTCTCTCTCTCTCTCTCTCTCTCTCTCTCAGTTTCTTTTTTTTCCTTCTTTGTAAGCTGTGGTTTTGAATGGAGGGTAGCCCAGAAACTCTATGTCACATGATAACAATTGCTGTCTGAAACCATTAAAATAAAATGCACCATGCCCAAACCACTCAAGCCTTTACCTATATATTTTTGACAAATATCCCTTGAGCAGATAGGGGAGGGGGCGGGGGGGGGGGGGGGGGGTGGGGGGGGGGGGGGGGGGGGCTGAAGAAACATATCTCTACTTTTGTTGTGCAGGTACTAGAGACAGAATATGTTCACTCATAGATTCTTAGTGTTTGAGTTCTAGGGACAGCCTTGTTTCTATTTTCTTTGTAATAGCACTTTGAGGGTTCTGTGACACAAAGACGTACCTCCATATCTGGCCAAAATGAATATTTGATATCAAAATGTTCGGAAAATGTGGGCTTTCCAGGAAACACAAAGACTTAACTCCACCCAACACCCCATTGAAGTCAATGGCTAGTGAAACATAGACTTACATGTAACTCCTTAAGGCCCAAGTGCTCAGTGACACATAAACCACTTTTTCTCAAAATGGCCCAAATGGAGTTACGTCTTTGTGTCACTGACCCCTCGACTTGTAACTCTTTTTTTGCGCAGGTGCTTCAGACGGGCCAGGAGATCACTGAGGTCGCAGCAGGAGGGTTCAGCACTCAGGCTCCGACCATCTTTGCCAGTAACATGGGCGATGACCGCTACATCGTCCAGGTCATGAACAAGAGTATCTGCCTCATGGAGGGAGGTGAGTCGATAAGCGTGTTTGGATGACTACCCCCTGGACATTACTCTCCTAGATGACCACCACCCAGGAGAGTTGTTCCTGGGTATCTTCCACTTGGACAACTACCCCAAGGACTCTTACCCTCTTGAACAATTAGCCCCCCCCCCCCCCCCCCCCCCGTCTTTCTCCCCTCCCTACCACACACACACACACACACACACACTCATTCAAAGTCATATAAATTTATTGAAATCCAAATCCTGACATAGAAGGATCATAATCCAAACCAACTAAAACAAAGCAAAACAAAATTGAGATGTACTGCATAAGAACTTATCCTCAACAAAACAAACAAAAGTTTAAATACAATACTGCTGATATTTATTGTCACATGACGCTCTACAAAATGTGTAATAATGTTATTATTATCACACACACACACACAAGCTCTTGGAATGATTATCCTCTTGAGAGTAAGGGGGCGGTAGTTCAGAAGATGATTGTTCTAGAGTGTACATGTAGTCATGGGGGTGTAGGATAATTGCTTTAATAGAGGATGGTTGTCAAGGGGGTAGATGTACCCGAAATAAGTAGTACAGTGTTGTATTACTGTGTAAACTAGCTCATAACTTTTACATTTGGTATTTCACATAAAACCATGGCACCAGCAAATGATCAGGCCTGATAAAACCCGATTCAAATCGGTTTCCTGATTTGTTTTCTTTTTTCTTCCCAATTTAAAATTTTTTAAAAAATCCTGATTTTTTTTTTAACCAGATTTTGTTTTTCTTTCCTATTTTATCCTGATTTTCCAGATTTCCCCCTTTATTTTCTCTATTCTTCCCTATTTTGCCCTATTTTTTCCCCAATTTTTTCCCAATTTTCTTACTCAAAAGGGGGGAATGTTGTTAGATGCCATTTTTCCCCCTCGAATCCTCTTCTTCTTTTTTTACGCAAGGGGGGGCGTGGTTGCTCACTATCACGCCTGAATGATGAAACCTCACAACATTATCTATAAATCAATTTCTTGTCTCATTCCGACAGTTGAGCAAATCCAACACATGGTGTTGGACGTGGGATCCCCCATCAAGCAGTGCTCTCTGGCCGACCCTTACCTCTTGCTGCTGACCGAGAATGGTGACCCCATCCTGATGACCCTCAAGCCTGACCAACAGGGCAGTGGTCATCGGCTTCACATGACCAAGCCGACTCTCTCTCAGGTCAGTATTTGCTTGATTTGATTTGCGGCGTTTGTAATACTTTAGTCAAATGGTCAAGTCAACTCTTGACCAATTCCAAACTGACCGATTCTTGGCCATTAAGAGTAAGGCCTGTTGTCCGTCAGGTGGTGGTAATGTGACTGGGTTATAATTTCTTGAGTTCTGGTAACAACAAAAACACAGCTCTTGCAGAATCTAATAAAACTCTCACTACTATTATACAATTCTTTTGTTCAAAAGAGACGTGATCACAAGAGATATAGTAGCTACCAGCTAAATAATGGGCTAAGAAAAATATGAAATTTATGAATAATGGACCTAGACAATGTAACATGTTTGGTTCACAACTGAAATATTCATACTCCTTGTAAATTTATGTTTTTGTTTGTTTTTTGTAACTCAAGAATGAAATATGGACTGGTTGATTTAGGGCCTTTGTTGAATACTTTTAGATGTAAGATTTCACGCTTTCCAGAAACATAAATCAGGACAAATCAATTTTTTACATACTGAAAAAAATTGTAAAACATGGTGACGGTATGAATAATTCAGTTGTTAACTGTAGGTTTCAACACACCTGCTCTAGTAACAATCTCACAGCATTCACTTTCCTATACTCATTTAATTATTAACCTAAATCATGGACCAAACATTATACCTAACCCTTAAAGGTAAAGACCAGTATTGGAAACGCCCCAATTTCAAAAAATGAAATGGAAGCTCTCATTACCAATCATGTGAAAGAATATGTTTTGACTAATACATGATGATAAAAAATTTGCCTTGAAACCGCCTACTAATTCATATATTTGGTAAATTTGTTTCTCTCATGGTCTGTGAGAGATATAGGGTAGTCCCATATACATCTTTCTGTGTATAGTGCTTGTAACTTTACGAAGAATGGGCCAAATTTCTTATCATTTTGATGATTCCAGAACCTTGCAGATGCTAGATGCTAGATGATCAACCTTTTCTGATCGATTCCACAACGTTTCTTTCACAATGCAATCGCATGACCATAATTGGTCTTTACCTTTAACCAAACTCTAAAGCTACAAAATAAACTAATGCAACCCCAACCCTAACTGTATGTCTTTGACAAAAAAGCCTGGAGCAAACGTCGCATGGGTAAATGTTGGATCACCAACATGTAGGCCTATATAGACGTGTAATCATTTAGTCATACTTGTATTTTTCAGTAAGTTTTAAATTTGTTTACCCCTTGTTATCCATGGTCTTTAGTACTAATGAGTCATATGTCAGAAAAGTCAAGTGTTTTTTTCAATATTTCATTATATTTGTAAACCTCATCTCATCCCCACCTCCAGAAATCCAAGATTGTTGCATTGTGTGCATACAACGACACCAGTGGAATGTTCTACACAGCCAGCCTCTCCGCTAAAGAGAAGATAATTGCAAATGCGACAGAGAAATCATCATCATCGAAGACTGAACCAAGCAGTTTGAACACCAGGTGAGACCTGCCTTTCAAGCCCTGTTAAGACAATACACAGTTGTCCAACTAGACAAATTCAGAAAAACCCTGCTCCAAAGGCTTTCATTAATCATCCTTGATTTTTGTTACTAACTTTCGTCTGGGTTACTCTTTTTTTGTGGTATTCTCTGGAGCAGGGGATCTGTAGTGATCAGAATAATTTTTAAAGTAGGTATTTGTATGGTGCGGTTTAACTTCTTATTCAAAGCATTCAAGGAAAGATAATGAGGAAAGATAGAGTCTAAAGTGCCATATTATCGTGTCAGGCATTCTGAAGAAGAAATAAATGTGATTTCTGGCACTGATACGCAGCTCGCAGATCCCTCTCTAGGTTCATATGAATTCATCCTTTAGGGGTTGTGTACCTTTCTTACTGGCACTCTGTATTGTTCTGCTGCAGCTGTAACGAGTGTATTTTTATTTTACATACTTGCTATATTGCAAATATACCAAACAGAATCAAACTGTCCCATTCATTTGAATGTGATCAGACAATGTTATTATAATATTTTGCTATTTATTTGATTCAATGAAATAGTCTAAATTTTGAAAAAAAATAACAGAGGTATGGAAATGATCATATTTCCTTCATTTACTTATATTTCTTCTTTTAGCAACGTCGATGATGAAGATGAGCTGCTGTATGGGTCATCAGAGCCTGTGGCCTTCATCCCTGCGGCACCCGAGATTGAAACATCAAGGTAAGAAGAAGCGGTTTATTAGGGACTTTTAGATTCGCACGAAGACAATGGGGATTGCTACGATCGACGTCCTTTTAATGCACTGCCTTGAATGGACGTCATACGTATCAGTCCACGCAAATCTAAAAGTCCCTATTGCCGTTTGGTCTACACCCGACCCGTCTACTACCCATATGGTCTAATCATCATTTCTTTATAAATCATAATTATCATCAAATGATCATTAGACATTTGTGGATGGTAGGCGAAATGGGCATTAGACAAGCTAGGAATTAGACTTACTGGTTATTAAACCAAATGAACCATGGACCAACTGGGCCATAGACCAATTGGATCATATGGAAATTAGCCCAAATGACTATTAGCCTAAATGTTCATTAGACCAAATGATAAGTAGACAAAATGATTATTAGACCATGTGGATAGTAGATGGGCTGGATGTAGACCAATTGTGTAGTATTATTGCTCTGATGACTTGATAGGTATTGTTTTTCTTTTTTTGTAATGATGATGCGTTGAATATTGCAATAGATTTACACCATTTTCATTAAAGGAAATGATATTCATTGTTTAATAATAATAAAATAATTGGATTTATATAGCACCTTTTCCAGAGGATACAAGATGCTGTCCCTTAGTCTATCAATAAATTAAGAAGAATTGTAGAGGTATGTTTTCAGAGAGAAGTACATATGTACTATTTCTGAGAAATGCAGGAAGTTTGTTCCACAGGCCCCACGCAACGGATTGAAAGGATTCGAAGCCATTGTGAACACAGTATAACCTTGTATTCTTAGAATGTATAGATACCTTTTGTCTGTTAAGAGCCAGGGGGTGTTAGCTTATTACAATTGACAAAGCTAGCTCTCTGCAGAAGATTTGGAGTAGAAGCTAATATTGGTTGATGATGATGAAGTAAAAGGTTCGAGACATGGCCCGTTTCCATGGCAACAATGCCCTCACAGTTCAAATCCACAGCGTGCTTTCACCACAAGATCAAACCAAAGATGAAGTTCATCCCTCCATCTTTGCAATGTGGACACAGAGCATACAGAAAGTTGTGCAACGGATTCTAGCTGTGGCAGAGACTTGCCAACAGTTTCACATTCTGCACAAACATCATTTTAAATCCTCCTTTCTGCTCTCTTTCTCTCTCAGTTTCTCGTCTTTCCTTCTTTTAAAGCTGTGGTTTGAATGGAGGGTAGCTGGGAAACTTGTATGTCACATGATAACACTTTCTGTCTGAAACCATTAAACTGAATCCCCAGGATCAAGGAATTTTCGTTCTGCATACAAAACTTCAACCATAGTCTTATCATATCACGGATTTAAGAACGATGGAATATCCTGGGCCCCTGTCTTATGGAAAGTTGTGATTAATCGCAACTTATTTGCAATTGATAAAAAGACCGAGTCCAGCGCCCTCTTGCATAACAGTCAAGTTGTGTTTGATTTTTAGGACCTGTGTTTGATTTTCAGAGTTATGTTTAAATGCAACTCTTTATGCAAGAGGGTCCAGAAGTGATACTGGCAAAATGACCTTGTTAGAATAAGAGTTCATAACTTCATTATAACAGTGTTATGTGCAACAGGGTGCCACTCCATTTATTGTTAAATCAGACATTAGTTATTTAGCAGTACATTTTGTTTTTAAATGATAACAATTTTCATGTTTTCTATGATTACCATTCACTTCTTTTGTTTCATGTAGCAAAAGTGAAGAAGATAGTGAGAAGAGCTCGCATCAAGAGACGACTTACTGGTGCGTCTTCTGCAGAGAGAATGGACAACTAGAGGTAAGTTCCCTACAGAGTTTACTCTTGTTATATTATTTTCAATTTTTTGACTATTTTGAGTTTTTACCGGTTCTTTGATCTTTATGAGAGTTGAGCTTGTGCAATGAATAGTAATAGAAGAAAAAATTATATACCTGTTTGAAAATATTTCTTTTACGAAATGAGTATGTAATCATTATTCTCAACCATTATATTTCTTACAATTTAACTTTTTGTCTCTCAATGTTTCACCACTCTTTTCTCTTTTTCTTCTCCCTCTCCCTTCTATCTCTCTTTCTTTCTCTGTATCCTATCTCTTCTTGTCTCACATCATCTTTCTCCCCTTCCTCTATCTTACCCTCTTCCCCCACTTTCTCCCTCCTACTCTACCCTCTTCTTTTCTTCATCTGTCCATCTCTTCTGTATATCTTTGTCTGTCTTCTCCCCCTTCTTCTCTTCCTCCCCCCCCCCCCCCCCCATCTCTCTCTCTCTTTTTCTCCCTCCTCCTCTTCCCTCTCTCTCTCTCTTTCTCCCTCCTCCTCTTCCCTCTCTCTCTCTTTCTCTCTCTCTTTCTCTCTCTCTCTTCCCCCCACCATCTTTCCCTTTTTTCTCGTCACAGATGTACAGTTTACCAGACATGGTATTGGCCTTCTTGGTCAAGAACTTTCCCATGGGCTCCAAGGTGTTGGTGGATAGTGGATCAGCCTTCATGACAGGGTAAATGTCTACAGTTTATAAATATGTGTCTAAAAGTGGTTAATGATATGAATATGCATCTCGAAAATTGGCATCAATAATATGTTTATCATGGATACTGCTTTAAAAGTCCTTCTTATGACATATTCATGATTTGTGTTTCACAGGATATCAGAGAGAGAGAGAGAGAGAGAGAGAGAAAGAGCCCTTCTTGACATAGTAGCGTAATCTAATCAACTCAAAAAAAGTTCTGCAATGCCAGTTTGAGCGTTGATATCTCTCTGTGACTATATTATCATACTTGACATTGGTCTAATGAAAAAGGAGAAGGAGAAGGGGAAGGAGAAGGAGATGAAAAAGGAGGAAAAGAAGATGAGGAAGAGGTAGAAGAAGAAGGTGAAGGAGAGGGGGAGGATGAGGAAAAGAAGAAGAAGAAGAAGGAGGAGGAGAAGGAGAGATAGGAGAGGCAGAAGATACACATTAACAGAGATAAAGATAGATAAATATTGAAAGTTCATACTATCCTAACAAAATGAACATGTTACACTCAATAATTGCTATTTAAATGACCTTTTTATTTTGCAGAGATCAAAGCCAGCAGCATGAGATGCTTCAGCAGGTTCAAGAAGTCCTCCTGGTTGGTCTGGGTCATGATAGGAAGAAGATCTACATGCTTGTAAGTTTTACTTCATTAGGCGTTAAAAAAAAGATGTATTGCCCTTTACCGTTCTTTGGAAGAAAAAAATTAATAAATACAAAAATATGTAATTTAATGCTAAATATATTACTCATTGCGGATATAGTATCGAAAATAATATCGCTAGTGATATTCGTTTGTCTCGCAATGTGGTCAATAAGGAATCTAAAAGTTCACGACGTTTCTTGCGCATCTGCAACACTTCGTCTGGTGATAATAACTACTGTAAGCAAGGGTCTTTTATACTCTACGGGAGGACCGGCGGAGCGGTCCATAATTCGATCGATAATTGGAACAATAACGCACAATGCCTATTGGTCGACGCACACGGTGATTGGTTGAGTACCGTATGCGTCGGCCAATAGGCCTGGTGCATTAGCCGAACCAGCGGCCGAATCCAGCGGCCTGGTGATTGGTCGATCACCGTGTGCGTCGACCAATAGGCATTGTGCATTATTGTTCCAATTATCAATCGAATTATGGACCGCTCCGCCGGTCCTCCCGTAGAGTATAAAAGACCCTTGCTTACAGTAGTTATTATCACCAGACGAAGTGTTGCAGATGCGCAAGAAACGTCGTGAACTTTTAGATTCCTTATTGACCACATTGCGAGACAAACGAATATCACTAGCGATATTATTTTCAATATGTAATTTGTTTGTATAAATTAGATATAAATGCATAAAATCATCAAACTATTCCCTAATTCTTACTCGTTTTCTGCTCAAAATCCTGCTAGTGTAAACAAGTAGACCACAGCCTCGTGTACGTGTGTATACCATGTACTGCACTAGCTAGAAACCAGCAAGATTTGGGCAACGCTCCTGATTTTGAGTTTTTGGGGCGACGGTCCCTGTTTTGAGGGAAACAAAACAACAACAACAACAACAATTCTGACCGACCGACCCAGATTCTGGCACCTAAAGGGCAATACAACATCTTCTTTTTTAGGCCTTATGTATCCTTTAGTTGGCATCAGTTGAGTTAAATACCTATTGCTAAACTTTTTGATGTATGGCCGGTATGAAAACCATTAAAACTGATGTTCAGGGATGCCAATTTTCAGGCAATAGCCCGAATTCAGGCCCTGGTGAGCTATTTTCAGACCATAGTTAGGTTTTTTTTTGTGTGTACAAAATAGCTCAATTTAGGTGATTTTCAGGCCCTCCGATAATTTCTAACTGGCATCCCTGGATATTTAACAATTGTACAAGTAACCTATTGTATCTTAATCTTTTGTATCAATATCTCTCCTGTAATGTATTAAATTTGCTCATTTTATATTTTGAGATATTACTGTATTGCAGCTATTACTATTACATTACTACTCACTCACATCCACTTCGTCACATCTTTTCTCATTTATATCATTTGTCTATTTTTTTTATACAATAATATTCTTAAATTGTTTATTTCTGCATACATTGAATTTTTCAGAGGTCTGAAATAAATGGATTTGAATCAACGAATCTGAACAATCCACTATGTTTGGTGTATACACAAGTATATGAAATAAATACATGATTGTACAATGTAGAGGTACTGTGAATTTAATGGTTGCTTTTCATGTATTGGATGGTGACCAGGTATATATACATGTCAAATCAAATTAAATAATTCATATGCTTATTCCTACAGGCACTAGTAGAAGATGACATCATGATCTACGAGGCATTCCCCTACAATACTGTCACACAAGAACATCATCTTAGAGTTAGATTTAGAAAGGTAAACTTTATTTTATTTTGAATTAACATGGACAATGGATCTTCTTAACCTTAGATTTGAGAACCCCACTCCATGGGGTTAAGTTTTTTAATTTTTATAAAGAGATTGCAGTTGTAGGTAACATCATGACCAATGAAGCGATTCCCTACCATACTGTCACACAAGAACATCATCTTAGAGTTAAATTTAGAAAGGTAATTGTTTGTAAACACAACATAATCACTCAATTTGGACTTGCATTCATTTTAAATTGTATTCAAACGAAACCTTTTAATGCAAGATGGCATGGTCCTAGTATTTAATTCAGTTCTTAAATAGATAAATCAGAAACAAAGTATTTTATGCAGTAATTTGCTTAGGAAAATTACTTAGCCAACAACGTTATTCAATTGTACTTTTAACCAAAGTATTTACCCTAAATTTAAGAAATCCATTATGTTTGTATAGCCATAAGGAGAATTACTGTATTTCAGGAATACCAAAAGTTTGTGTTATGGCTCTTTTCTTGTATTCAATTAAATCTAAAGATGAGAACAGAATGACCTACTTTCAGCTTAACCACAATTTCATGTTTAAAATCCATTCTGTCGGTATGATTCGATATCAGACATGGCCCGTCAGATTCTGAACTACGAAACTACAAAACACGTCATTTGAAAAGAAATACTTTCCCTTCAACAGATCCCTCATAAGATATTAATGAAACCCAAGAAAACGAGAACGGCTAAGAAACCAACAGCAGAGGGCGGCATCAAGACAGAGACGGAGACTGAAGCAGAGAGCGATACCAAGACTCCATCAAGGCGTGTCAACAGACTCCGAGAGTTCCACAATGTCCAGACTTACTCTGGGGTATGACAATTATTATCAAAAACACTTATTCTTTTTTCATGTACAGGAGCTCTTTTTATATTCAATATGTAAAAAGACCAGGGCCAGTTTCTCAAACTGTCATGAGTGTAAGTTCTTGGACATCCCACAGAGAACCGTGTAATAGAAGTAACATGTTTTTCAATAGGATGTCCATAAAATTAGATTTATGATAGTTTCAAGAAACAGGCCCCATGTTTTTTAGGGAGTATTTTTATGCAGGTTCATTTATTTTGGGCTTTATGTGAGCCCTTTTGCAGGCTTTCCCCCAACTAAGTCACTCATGTTTCATTCTTTGCATTTCTCTTTTTGGTTTTGTGTTTTGTTTCAGTTCCTTTTTTTGCTGAATATGTTTATATGCTCTTTGCTTGATACATTCAAACATTGCAAGAATCTGCTATATGCACGCCTCTGTTCTGTAATAGACCGGTTTAGTAACATATTCAAATGTATGGATGTTTATTTCCTGGGGACCTAGTGATGAGATATTCCATTAACCTGTTATCATTTGTTACTTGTTGCTATGTCTGGCAAGCTTTCAGATTGTCCAGAACAATCTTTGTTTAAAAAGTATGCATGAAATTTGAAACTATCCCTGAATAAGGAGGTTGTCATTTTTTTCATGACAAGTAAATTTGATTTCATTCCTTCCAATGTTTATCTTGCAGGTATTCATAAGCGGGTCCCACCCCTACTGGCTGTTTGTCACCTCTAGGGGTGCCTTGCGTACACACCCTATGCCTGTTGATGGCGCCATATCGTGCTTCGCTTCATTCCACAACGTCAACTGTCCCAACGGTTTCTTGTACTTCAACAGAAAGGTAAAGTCTGACATAAACTTTATAATGTATCTGTACAGTGTATTTAACATAATTAAGGTAACTTATCCTACGTCAGTGTGAATGTGTGTTTTATTGTCTATACATGAATAGAGTATTTTGAAATGTATATATTTATAAATCATGTAAAATAAAAAATTATCTTTTAAATTTAATTTACATGATGTCATTACAACTAGAAACATTAAAAATACATGAATATATACTTAAATGTATAACGTAAGGAGCATTTTGAAGAAGATAGATTTCTATTTTATTCCTTTATTCCCCTTATCATGAAGTACAAGAAATAGTCCAACCCTCACATGAATATCAGGTGCCCTTTTTCATTGTCATTATGTAATTATTTACCGTACATGGAGATTAGTCGCTTTCCCCTTCTAATATGTTGAGAATTTCATGAATTGGGTGCATGTACATGTATCTTCCCTGTCAACTTTTGTATAATACTTCTGTCAACGTATATCAGGGCCCTGTCTTAGAAAGAGTTGCGATTGATCCAAATCTAAATCAATCACAAGTCCTCTTAATTAATCATAATTTTGCAATCTCCTATCTCTTATGTACATAGTAGCGATCGATATCAATCGCAAATAAGTTGCGATTAAAGGTGAAATTCAAAGAAAATCACAAATATGTCAACTAATGTATGACTAGAAACTGGTAAGCTAACAGATGGCCATCGTACAAGTTTTAGGTCAACTACATATCGGGTGATTTATAAAAATACAAATACAACCACCTCTATAGCAGCTGGGATATACGAGAGATTCGCCGGAAAAATAACGATGTTTTAATGACGTCACTATATGGACCAATACTGCCCAAACAGACGACATCCATAAAGAATGAACATAATTGCAAAGCTTTTATTTGTCAAATTATAATGAGTTTAGTGTATATAAATGTAATGGCATGTCAAACCATTCAAAAGGGGATATGACCCGATTCCGATAACTAAAATCTTTTGCTTGTAAATACACAGGATAGGGGTTAATTAACAATCAAAGAAACCAGACTTTCGAATTGAAAACCCCCCGGAATGATATTAAGGACGGCATTTGTTCCCTCTTGAAACGCCGAACATACCGCGGTGTGTGCAGCTGAATATTCAATGGCGTCTTATTTTGTTTACAAGCGACAGATTCCTTTATTTTTGTATCGCTGCATTTGTCATCAAAATAAAACCATGTGCGGGGTTTAGAGTGAGGCAATAGATTATACATTTAGCCTGACGGTAGTGAAGTAAGAGAAAGAACTCAAGAAAAGATGAAAACACAGGCACTGAAAATGTGTGAGATGTCATGGGACATCGTCTGCTTGTGCAAATCGTGTCCATACTGTGATCTCACACATCTCAGCAGTGTTCGGAGAGCTCTTCAGGTGCTATGCCGGGGCTGTATTTAAGCGTTTTATAATTTATAATAATCATTACTTCAAATGTTTCCAAGCATTGAATTTTGATAACCTTGTCGAATCAAAGTTTCAACTTTGCAATAATGAAATTAATTTAGTTTTTAAAATCAATGAATATCTACTTTAATTTCAACTCTTTATGAGACAGGACCCTAGACTCTGTATTATATATAAAGAGTTACAACGATTGATCCATTTTGTCTTAAGTCATATCAATTTGTATGCAGTACTTTTTCTTTGTAATGAGCTTTATCCTTATTGAATGCATTGCAGGAAGAGCTTAGGATTTGTGTGTTACCGTCCCACCTGTCGTACGACGCCCCCTGGCCGGTCAGGAAGGTACCTCTGAGGTGTACCCCTCACTTTGTGGCGTACCATGTAGAGACTAAGGTAAGAAAAGTAGTGGTTTTTATGGTGCAGATATTGTTCAGATGAGAGAAAATGGTACTAAGGTAGTGACTTCAATGCTAGATTGTACAATTTAAGATTATCTCAAAATTTGAGTGAAAACAGACCATTATTATTGATATAAATTGGGCAAAACCGATCTGATCGATTCCTCAATTCTCCCAACTATGTTATTACAATTTAATTACATTTTAGGTGAACGTTAATTCTCACAAACCAATGAATTAGCTATAAATACCATTCCAGACATTCAAGTTTTGAATTATGTCTTATTTTCATGGGAAAATGGTTGGGAAAATTCAAAAATGGTTGGGAGAATTTATTGTTAGAGGGTGTTGCACAGTGACACCTTCAAAGAAAACCATGAATATCTTTGTGGTTTGAGAATTTTTCCAGGATTGTTTGCATGTTAGAGGGTTAGTACAGTAAAAGGAATATAATACATAACATTTCATACAAAAATTATGCAGTTCTTTATCAACCTTCAACAATGTTACTGAGTCACTTTAATATGAGTATACTACAACCCCCCCCCCCCCCCCCCCCCATCTGTCATACAATGCCCCATGGCCAGTCAGGAAGGCGCCTCTAAGGTCGTATCGTGTCAAAACAATGGTTAGAAAATCAGTGGTGGTTTCCATTATGGGACCGCAGAGGACACAATGAAACACACAACAACAATTTTTTTATTTTTTTTATTTTGACGGTGGAAGTCATCTTTTATTTATCTATGAACTCCTGTAAATCTTTTACAAAATAAATAACAAGACGAATCAAGTTATGACATAGAAAAGAGATTTTGTTTATATTATGACATATCACTTTTAGTTACAGATGTATGGGATTTTTTAAATGAAGAGATGAAATATTAGCAGTTTTTAAATAGATGGAAGAACTGTACCCGGTTAGTCAGGGTTCAAACTGGGATGAAAGTTAGTACACTTTTACGAATACCGGCTGTTTTGTTTCCCCCTTCCCAGACATATGCAGTAGTCACGAGTGTACAAGAGACCAAGACACATGTATGGAAAGTGACGGGAGAGGAGATAGGGGAAGAACCTGTAGAGCGAGGTAAGTGGGATATTTGGTTTGATTCAATACTTACTTACTTTTTCAGTCATTGTCGATCCACTGCATGATTCAATACATGCTCCTGCAAACATCTCTTTGCAGTTAGTATACTGCAATAAATGATTTCCTAACTTCAACCCTGGACTGAACATAGTACCTGTAGAGGTGTCGTGGTCGAGTGGTTACTTCGCCGGACTGTCGATCACAAGGTATGTGGTTCGAGTCCCGGTGCGGCACTAATGTCCTTTAGAAAAACATTGATCTACATTTGCCACACTCAACCTCAAGTCAAGAGGTGCTGTAAATGGGTACCTGGCAGGAATTAATTCCTTGAAATGCTAGAGCAGCACAGCTAAAGCCGGGGTAATAATCTCTAAGTTTGGAAGCGCTTAGAGACTTAATTGTAATTTGCGCTATATATAAGCTGAGTATTATTATTACCTAAGCCTAACTCTCCATATTTGTCACCATAAAATTTAGTGGAGGACCGGAAGAACTGAAAATGAAGCAATCTTTCAATTTGCAAAAACTTTAAATGAAACAAATTTGGAAATAACAAAGTTATTGGGGGGTTCTAATTGAAAGGATTTTCTCATGGAAATTGAGTTTAAGTAATCTATTTTTTTTTGTCCTTCAGTCTTGACACTCCTCTAAATTCTGAACGCCCAAGATATGAACTTTATTCAGTTGATTACAATGAATTTCTCAGGTCTATACGTTAGACCTTATTCTGAAAGAGTGCTACTCAAAACTTTTAACTTCTTTCTTTTTCTTTTTCCTTGAAACTCTGTAGAATTTGAGCTTTTATCCACTTTATACCCACTTAGGAATTAATTTTCCATCAAAGTTGTTCAATATCAGACCATTAAAGTTTTTGCACATACATGTATATAACGGGCTTCTATACATTTTTCTTTTCTACAAATGTGCATTATGTTTAGATGACCGCTTTGTGCCGACCACCAAAGTCGTTTTCTCCATACAGCTTTTTTCACCAGTCAGCTGGGATGCCATTCCTAACACAAGGTAATATTATCAATTTCTAGTTTTATATGAATTGCGTCAAAGGATCTTGAACTAACAGAATGTAAGTCATCACAGAGTAAAAAAAAACTTACACTTAATGATCAAGACTACAAGTCAATGATGTCTGCAAAATAAGTTTGTAGAAAACTAGCTGAGAAAGCAAATAAGGGAAGAAAAGATACAAAAATTGAGCTGATAGTCCTGACATACCTGTAACATGTTTCACATGATTCATACTTTTCGTTGAACGTGATTTCAGCAAGTTTTTGCCCAAAGCATCGAATCATTGTGATGTACAGAGCAGGCAGTGCATTTTAATACACTAAAATGGCCAATTTGCATAAAATATAAGTTTCATTCGTGATTTTGGCTGAAAATTGAGATAATGATAAGTAGAAGAAAATTCAAATGTTCTTAGATTATGCAACAATTAAATTCCAATATCTATTTTGTTGAATAGAAAAAAGTTATTCAAAGTTGATGACATAATATATAAATGTTACAGATTATTAAACAATCAAATTCCAGAGATATGTTTTTGGCATTTAATTTGAGTTAAAATTGATGATTAAATTTTCAGGATTGAGTACGAAGCTGCAGAGAACGTGACGTGTCTGAAGGTCGTTAACCTTAGCTGTGAGGGCACCATGACCGGAAAGAAAGGCTACGTTGTCGTGGCAACCACTCATGTATACTCCGAAGACCTCCAGACCAGAGGATCGGTATGAGATCTAGAAACCTGATTGGCAACCCACTCATGTGCCACCCACACTTAAGACTCGTTCAGATATGCCGCAGCAAAACTGCAGCAGTTTTTTGATATAAAGTCGTCGGCCGGCTGACAGAAGGGCGTTAGCGCGCGAGCGACTCGAAAACTATTTTTCGAATTATTCGTATTTATAAATTTGTCTTATATTTAAACTGCTTTCCGTCCGGAAAATTGGTTTAAAACTTAAAGACTAATAGAAATGTTATAGTAGAACACGGCCACACTTTTTTTTCTCGGAAATAAGTCAGTTTTATAAAAGTTTGTGGTGATTTAGTGCTAAAACGCCCTTCTACTTAATGTTCATTTTTTACCCGAAATTCGAGCTAACGCCCGTCTGCCACCCAGGCGACGAAGTGTAATATACTTCACATTGCTATATCTTATAATACAGTCCTCAGTGAGTATGCGCAATTCCTCTGTTGCGCTCAATTGCCATTCTTTTATATGTTTTAATGAAAAGCGGCGTTTTCTTTTTTTTTGCGGCGGTTTACCACACCATATCTGAACAAGCCTCAACGATTCTGACATCAGACCAACAAAAGAACAAAAAAACAATCACACTTCCCCAAGTAGCCAAGATTTTGTTAGTCATCGGTTAGTAGTTTGGAGTTGTTTGGGGGATGTGCCTGGGGTATGGTGTTTCCAATCCACAAATTGACTATTGAAATACTGTCAACTGAAACAGGTGACTGCAATAGCACATCACTAATTGAAATTTATGCAAATGTAAGATTTTCTGTACATTTTGTTAAATTTATTTTACATTTGTTATACCACTGAGATTTGTATCTGGGGGGTGTTACATAAAGGCTAAAATTGACTTAAGTTGGACTTGAACTATGGCCGGCCGTTCATGCCACTAGTTTCTCTAACCATTCATGGCATTGGTTTCTCAAGGGACTTAAAAATCATGGTCACAAATCTACAGAATTTACATTTTTGATAGTTCATTGTTGAAGGAAAAAATATTATCTAAAGATCATAATTGAGAGACCAATAGAGAGAGCAACCAGTGGCATGAATGGCCTACCATAGTTAAGTCCAACTTAAAGTTGATCTTAGTCTTTGTGGAACACCCCCCTGGTCCCAACCAGGTGGATGCTGAAGACCAGAGAGCTTGGAGAAAGACCATAAAGGAAACGAAACGTCCAACCCCACATCATGGGAAACGCGGACATTAAACGATGATGATGATGTTTGTTATACATCTCTTTTATTGTTGATAATTTTGATCGTTAAAGAGAAGGTTGAGTTCTGGGAAGAGGTGAATACTAATTTGTGAGCATTATCATTGTATTATGCAAGTGTGGAAGAACATCAGATAAAAAATGTTCCCTGAAAAACATTGCTCTTTAAATGCCTTTATATTCTAAATATGGCATGTAACATCATAAATCATGATGATGAGGATGTTTATTATACATCTCTTCTATTGCAGCTACTTTTGATTATAAATTAAATCTAAAAATATGAAGGTTCATGTACCAATCTCCTTTTCATGTCAACTTTTCTTTTCATTAGGTATACATCTATGATTGCATTGAAGTTGTCCCTGAGCCTGGGCAACCCCTCACAAAGAACAAACTCAAGGTAAGATTCTATGAAATAAAATGAATGCCCCTACCCCCTACCCCCTGCCCCTACCCCTTCCTCCTACCCCCTCCCTCTACCCTTACACCCCCCCCCCCCTCCCCCTTTGTCTGCTGAGAGTCGGGTCCCTGTTTCATAAAACTTGTTATCAATAACAAGTTACACTAACTGTTATAAACCACTGAAATCGCTGCATTTGATTGGCTGAGAGCAAATTTGTCATAGAAATTAAGGATTTGATATTGATAACAAGCTTTATGAAACAGGGTCCAGAAGGGTGTTGAATTACTCCTTTTCTGGCTCTCTGCATACAACATTATTTATTACACAGTACAATTTCTCCCATTTGTATACCCATTAGAAATAATCTTTGTTTATTCATTTGTGTATGATTTGATATACAGAAATTACTACTTGAACATATTCTCGAACTAGTAATATTTAATTCAGTGTAAATTACAATTGAAGCATATCTTGAAAATATTACCCAATGTTCTGCCTTTCTGAGATTTTTATTTGACATGCAGAGCTTTTTAAGAGAGAGAGAGAGGGAGAAAAGTAGGAATATTTATAGCCAGAAAAGAAAGAATAATGATTTAACATATTATTGCAATCCAAACAGAAAGTGGAAAATTATTTTAAAATCCCCATCTGTCATTATTGCATTCAAAATATGTGTGTTGTAGTTGAGATTGTTAACATATCTTTTCATGTAATTCTTGCTTTGATTCCATACAGCCCTTGTATGAGAAGAGACAGAAGGGACCGGTATCCGCTCTTTGCGAGGTCATGGGGTTCCTTCTCACTTGCATCGGACAGAAGGTTGGTCTGTTCAACAAATGATATTTATTTAACCTTTGAGGCTCATTCATTGCCAAGCAGTTTACCACAGTGGTAAACTGCGCTGGGCAAGATTAGTGTAATGCACTTCACATTTGAGAATCGGATATCGAGCAGATAAGTTAGTAGGACCTTTTGTTGACTGCAGATTAAAAAAATTCTCATCCCTCTTGCCCATTCATTTTCATTAAAAAAACTACCACTGTAAACTGCTGCACTGTACATCATATGTGAATGAGCCTGTAGAGGACCCAATAAGTTCGAGTACATAAATAAATTCACTTTTCTTTTTAATTGGAAGAACAATAAGGAGGAAGAGGAGGAGAAAAGGAAAGAAGATGAAGCAGAAGAAGAAGGAGAAGAAGAAGGAGAAGAAGAAAAAAATATAAAGAAGAAAGAGAAGGAGAAAGAGATGGAAAAAAAAGAGAAAGAAGAAAGAGAAAAACAAGAAGTAGGAAGAGAAGAAGTTGTCAATGTTTCTTATTTTCTTTATTCCTTCCTTCCTCTTTAGGTATACATGTGGCAGTTCAAAGACAATGACCTGATAGGCCTGGCGTTCATCGACACCCAGATCTACATCCACAATGCTGTTAGCGTCAAGCAGTTCATTCTGATTACCGATGTGATGAAAGGAGCGTACTTCCTGCAGTATCAGGCGCAGGACAGAACACTTTCTCTTGTTAGCAGGGTAAGAATTAGGTCTGTCCTAGATGTGGATTAGGTCTAGGACTATGACTAGGCCTATCTGTAAGGACTACATCTTTCATACTGATTACTAATGTGATGAAAGGAGCGTACTTCCTACAGTATCAGGCGCAGGATAGAACACTTTCTCTTGTTAGCAGGGTAAGAGTTAGGTCTAGGACTAAGTCTAGCCTAGGTAAATGACTAGGCCTATCGGAGGTAAGGACTATGTCTTTACTCTGATTACTGAAAAGGAGCGTATTTCCTACAGTATCAGACGCAGGATAGAACACTCTCTCTTGTTAGCAGCGTAAGAGTTAGGTCTGTCCTAGATGTAGATTAGGTCTAGGACCAATTCTAGCCTAGGTAATGACTAGGCCTATCGGAGGCAAGGACTACATCTTTCCTAAATTAGGATCAAATTAGGTCTATCGTAGGAAGACTAGGTCTATCCTAAATGCAGGTTAGGACTAGGTTGGGACTGTATGCATGTGGTCGAGACTAGCTGCTTAAAATGCAGTCTCACTTTTGCAGACGTGCATTGTAGTAATTGAGATTTCCAGCAAACTGTGGATATCTTATTTGTATTTTTCTGTTTCATATGGTAGGTACAACCTTTTCACTGCTTGATAAACAATGTGGAATTACCATTTCTCTTGAAATGCAGTACTATTACGAGAACGTAAGATTACCTTTAAAGATAAGCTTGAGTTCTGGTAATGATAGCAAATATATTCTCACAGAATCTAACACAACTGACACTGAATTTTTAAGATTACAAATAAATGGCATGTGCCACACAATTTCGGTAGGAAATGTATAGGGGCTGAGTAATGAGAGTATAGGGGCTGAGTAATGAGAATAGAAAGATAAGGAAATCAAGGTAAGTAGGCCTGCCATGTGCTTATTACACAGTTCACTATGTGCAAATGAGAGTTGTGGTTTTTATTGAAGATGATTTCCAGCAAGTTTTTGTTACTTTGTTTTTATTTTACTAGTTCAAACATCTACTGCAGGATAAACAATCCAGAATGAATTATAGCCATGTTCTCTCGACATATGATGCCCAAACCAGACCACAAAATTACCTTTAAACTTATAAACACTCTTCTTCTTTCCTCAGGATGCAAAGCCTCTGGAGATCTTTGGCTGTGAGTTCATGGTTGATGACAAACAGATGGCCTTCCTTGGTAAGTTTCTATCTTCGTTTAACCAGACTTATCTTGAGAAAGTATGCTTATATCGGTCAGTTATTAGTTTGATTCAATGCCCATCAATTTTGTAATCCAATTTCTCTATACTAAAAAATGTCATCTATTACCCATGTGCTTTGTTGCTTTTGTTGACAATTATCCATATAGTCTAATAATCATTTGATGTAATGCTTATTTGAGTTACCAATCTTTTCAGTTACTGCATATTAGTTCTGGGTCCTGTAACTAAAAGCTTAAGCCTCGGTCACAAATGCCATTACGAACGGCTACGAACTATTGTCAGATAATGGAAAAACGGAGATTGGTACGAACGATGCGTTCGTACGAACCTTTGTGAAAGTAGCTTTAGCAATTGATTGAACGATTGATTTCTCATAATGGTCAATACAATCAATCTTACGATCGATTGCTAAGCTTCTTGTGACGGGGCCCAGGTCATGTGAGAAATATCCTATGGCCCTTCATTATCTCTTTGTCTAAAGCTATTTTCAAATTTGCTTGAAGAGAAAATTAGCATATATATAGAGCACTATTCAGAAAAAGTGTAGCAATTCGATTTCCCAATTGGCTTTTGTTGGTTTTCTTTAGCTATGTAAAGAAAATTCTGTAGATTACTGATGACAATTTTTGCTTATTTAGTGAACTTTAACTTCATTTTAATGTACCTGTACATGTATCAAAAGAATGAAAGTGTTTATTTCTGGCTATACTTTTGGAGAATCGCGTTGAAAAGAGCCATACTTGAGCTTTTTGTCTTGCACTCATCAGAATAAAATGCAAGAATGAAACAGAGAGCCGAAATTGAACAATATAAACGGAAAATAAAAGGAGGGATTTTAATTTTGTTTTTCTTTCTCAGTGTCTGACGCCGACAAGAACTTGATCGTGTTCCACTACCACCCCGAGGCGCCAGAGAGCCACGGGGGCGCATATCTCCTCCGAAGGGGAGACATGAACATCGGCTCGGCGGTCAACACCTTCGTCAGGGTACGATGCAGACTGACCGACCCCTCCACGGAGCAGGTCCTGTCGGGTCCCGTGCTCAGGAGACAGGTCGTCTTCTTTGGTAGGGTGACAGTTCTTTCTTATAATAATAATTATAGGCATTTCTATAGCGCCGTCTATCTAGAAATTCTATTCCGAGGCGCATTATTACCCCGGCTTTAGCCTAGCTGCCATTACAGTGCTCCAGCATTTCAAGGAATTAATTCCCATGAACCAAAAGATGAAACTTTAGAAGAGTGGTCATTAACTTTTTTGCCACCAAATCTAATTATATGATATAAAAATTTAGACAGTCATATGCCAAATGGTATTTTAAAACAAGTTTGAGTGCCGTAAAAGAAAGACAATAAATGGGAATCACAAGTACACGGTCCATAATAAACAACCCAATATTGATCCATCTGTAGAATTATGAGTGTGTGGGGTATTGTGAATGGATATTTGAAAGCGTGTTCACTCTTCACACAACATAACTCTATTTTTATTTTAGCTACAAGGAAGCAAGGTTGCACTGACAATAAAATACAAGAACAAAAATATTCCCTTTTCGTTAAGTTTATTAGGTACTGATGAGGCTGGCCGTACACTTGCAAAGTGTAGCCAAGCACAAGCGATGACTCGGAATGAGAATTGAAGATATTGCACGTAGTTACATAGAAATAGTAATGAATGAGAATGGACATGAATAAATGCGATGTACATAATGAAATTGAATGAATAGAGCTTACGACAGAATAGAAATGGCGTCGAAAGTCCAATGAAAATGAAGAGAGTTGAGAAGAACGAAGGAAGGGGCTCACGCGATGAATGTTGCGGAGGCTTGAAGGCGGAGAAGAAGCTTCGTAGTCGTGGCTGAAAAGCCGTGAAGAAATCTCGACGCTGACGCTCGTGATAAAGATGTGGTAAAAGCTCTCAGGCGAGAAGAGAAGAGAAGTGGCGCTCGACGACGAAGCAGTGAATCGCTTGATGTCGGAGACAAGTAGAAATGTTGACATCAAGCCGGTGGTGAATTAAGACGGGAGCAGTGAGTCGCTCGATGAATAATCCGGACTTTGATGGAAAAGTGTTTAGATGAGCTGCGGTAAAATGTCTGAGCTCGAGAGTGGAAAGAGCTACCGGAACGAAGAAGCTGGCAGCTCCCAGCGGAGAGTCAGTACTGACTATAACGTTCCACTGGGAGACTGCAGCCCGATGAACACGGCAGAAAAAGAGTTGACGTGCCGTAGAAGAAACGAAAGGCACAGAAGAATGAAGCCTGGAGAGGAAATTATGGAGACGCCTTGACTCGACCGAGGTGAAAGCGGGAGTGGAGAAAAACCTCGTGGAGTTGAAAATACGCGGGGTGAACAGTGCGGAACCACGATGCGCGATTGAAAGGAAAAACACACGTGGTCCGAATAATGCATATAAATAAGTAGCGTGATGGAAAATAACTGTGAACATGAATGTACGAGAAAAGTAGGGCGAATGTAAGAGCCGCTACACATCTAAGAATACTTCTCTGCTGATAACTGTCCCCTTGGGAAAACAATCCCCAAAGCAATTGATACTTGTTTTACCACCCTCTACTGGGTGTATACATATGTAATTGACTCTACCTCAAATATAATGTCTATTTTTTTTTTTTTTTTTTTAATATATTTTTTGGGGGGTTGGTACATCATAATGCTCAGGTATACAATCATCCCATATACAAATATTAACTGCTTTGAGGGGCACAGTTAAAACTATTGCCCAAGGTGATCTTGAAACTATACTGTACTGTGCCCCAAGATGAAGTTGAGGAGCTATAGTTTTAATCCTGACCCAAAAAATATTTATATACCGCATCCCCCATGTCAATTCTCAAAAGGAGATAATTCAACAAAATAAGAGGATCTTATAATAAGAATATATATAACAAATAAGAGGATTACTGCGCGTATCCATTGTTAACAACCATTGCTTACAAGGATCCCCATTTCTCCTCGTTTCCACAGCCACTCTGGATGGTAGTATGGGCCTCCTCCTGCCCATGGTGGAAAAGACGTACAGGAGATTGCTCATGTTGCAGAACGTCCTCACCAATGGTCTCCCACATGTAGGGGGACTCAACCCCAAGTCTTACAGGTGAGAAATAGGTTCGGAGATCTCATCGTCATTTTTGTGCACATGTATGCGTCAAGACCATGTAGTACAAGATTACCTCAGGGTTTGTGTGCACAAACTACTAAGATTTGAAATTGCAAGTAGAAATGTGAAGGCCTTAATGGATATTTTCTGCTTGGACAAGAACAAAATTGATACCTTTCACTCTGTGATTAACGTGGAACTTCTTGCAAAGCTCTGTGTATGTATATTAGAATGCAACAAATAAGTTGAGTATTCATACAACCGATGATAATAATATTGCTTTTTAATATGACTCATCTTTGCTCTTGCACTAGCATGTGTTTGCTTACGTGCCTTGCTATGGCACTCTTGCACAGTGCTATCTAGTTATGTGTGGCTGTGTCTCCCATGAACACAAGTTTCCATTAAAAACCCTATCCAATGAAAATATAATTTCTATCAATGGAAAGTTTCATGAATACAAATATAAAGGAATCATATAATATTTTCCCTTTCAGTATTGTACAAAAGCAGATTAAAACCTCATTTTCTGCACCCCTTTAAATTATGGGTCAACACTGAACAGGGGTCAAATTTGCCACAGTTAGGTCAACCACATATCATGTGGACCCGATCGTCTTGCCTATATAGCCGAGGCCATGAGCCATGATTAATTAATGCAAAGTCATTGTGAATACCCATACTCCACATAAGATGATGTCATCAAGTCGACAGCTAGTTTTTAGGTCGACAACTTTCGATTTTCAAAGCTTTAGATTTCAAGATTTTTAGAGAGCTGATACTCCTTGGACAAATACTGAAATAGCATATAATGGATACTGGCTCATAAGCTTTCTGTTGATATATAATTCATCCCATTTCATTTTCACTTCGGATAAGGTCTTTAAATGCTCATCATATTCACCCTCTCTTTTCTACAGGCATGTCAAATCACACATACGTAACCTCAACAACCCTCATCGCAACATCCTGGATGGGGATCTTCTCCTGAAGTATTGCCATCTCAGTGTGGTAGAGAGAAACGAGTTTGCTAAGAAGATAGGAACCAGTGTGGATCAGGTGAGTCCAAAAGACCGGTTTAGTTATATATTCAAATTTATGGATGTTACTTTCCTGGGGACCTTGTGACGAGTTATTCTGTTAACCTGTTTTTATTAATGAACAAACTGCAATACTCGGAATCTAGTCTTCATACATTTGTTGCTATGTTGGGCAAGTATGGGCAAGCTTTCAGATTTTGTTGGAACAACATATGTTTAAAAAGTATGCATACAATTTGATTATGTTAGTAAACTGGTCTATTTGTAAAGGGCGATCAGAGATTTGCACCAGTAATATTGTCTGCCCTTTTATTTCATTATTTTATTCCTTTATTTCATTTTTTTTTTATGTGTTTGTTTGTGTTTGTTTTGTTTATTCGCTCATTCAGTCATTTATTTATTTAAAATTGATAATTGTTACTCCATTAAAATCTAGGAGCTGAATTGTAGATTTTTTTTCGTCAAGATAAAGGGTTATAGGTATAGTTAGGGTAGAAACTGGGTTTCAGTTAAAGATAACGGTCGAGGTGAAAGGTTGTTTCTGGCTTTAGTATGATTAAGATATCGGGCAAGGGTAACAGTTGCGATTTGGTTCTAGGTTACATTTAAGTTTAGGTTTAAGGTTAGGTGTAGGGTCGAAGTTACAAATTTTGGTAAGTTAAGGAAAATGACAGTGGAGTATCAATTTTGTCTGATAATGATTATGACAGTCATAAATTTTGATTGTTGCAAAATCCGTCTCTTGCAATTTCTGTAAAAAAAGATTTGTTGAAATTTGTGATGCAGGTTCCATCTCACCAAATATGCTTTTAGTACTAATCCCCCCCACCACCCTTGATTCATTCCATTTTCCATGTAAAAGTCCAGAGACTTATTTGGGTACAGTTTAAATGTATACTGACAATATTGCAGACATAGCGAGAGAGTAGAAGAGGACCATAGGTAGGCAGAGGAGGTGGGTAGAGTAGTGAAGAACAGATATAAATCGAGAGTGAGCCAAGAGTTACAGGAAGAATAAAAGTTTAGTTGTGTATACCGACATGAGGATCAATTAATTGATGACCATTTAATTATGTGTTTCTTCTTTTCCTCAGATTATCAGTGACTTGATGCTGGCTGAGAACCTGACCATGCACTTTTGAAGCCTGTGCATGATGAACATACCACTCAACCATGCACTGCTGGAAACTCTTTGGGCGGAAAGAATACCATGCATCGAATAGAGTTTCTAACTTTACCAAACGTTTTGGACATTAAAAAATCAAATAGCTGTGAGAAAGCTGTAAATGGGTACTTGATATGCTTGAGCACAAGTTCTACTTTCGGAGCTTGATTTATAACCGAAGTAGTATGATCAAAGTGCCACAAGCAATACAGTGTGACAGATATGAGTAGCCATTATTATTTATTATTAGGTACTTTTAAAGAATAGTCAGGGTGGATATTCTAGAACAAAGTGCCACATTAATATAACGTCTTTTCATGTCCATAGATCAGGTTTTCTTAAAAACATAAAGCAAGTGTTATACCTTGTGGGCGCTGTGTACAACACAATTCTAAACAAATTTGAACAGAGCTTGTTTGGCGAGTCAAAATTGCCAAATTTTGTTTCTAAAGCCCAAAGCACACTATACGATCTGGCTACGACGCATTTTGGAAGAATTTCCAACTGTATTGGATATGAACATTCAAACCTTTAAGATCTTTATAATCAAAGGATCTGAATAGTCATAAGATTAATGGAATTTAAATTTCGAGAGATTTCAAGCTTCATTGAAAGAGGAAATGCAAAATTAGCACAATCGTAGTGCTGCAATCGAAGATGAGCAATTTTGCTCTGGAAAGCCTATAAATTTCAACAACAAAAAAGCAATGGTTGAACAAAATAATACAATATTAATTAGATCTCCATTCTCAGTGAACCAAAACAAATTCCATTGTTTGTATTGGTCCTCATGACTACACTGAAGGATTTACAAAACAATACAATGCCTCACTTTTCAGTTATTTATTGTTATTTTTCTACAACTTTAACACACTGTCGTCATAATTACATCTACCGTACATAATGCAAAATATATATCAGAATAGATCAAAGAAATAGAATCGGGGGACAAAAAATTGTCCTCAGTATTTTCTTTGATTTAGACCAATTGCTTGTTTGTAATCAGTTTGTTGAATGTCTTATTTTATTGCAGAATATATATTTACCATTTCTATTTCAAGTGTTGGGCCCTTGGACAAAGAAAATTGCTTATATAGCTACCGTATATGAAATTTTGAAACACTAACTATTTTTCAACCTAAGTAATATCCAGAAATACATTTTGGCTTTATAATTTCTTGTGGTATACACACTCAGATTTCGAACTAGATAACTGCAGAATTAGATACAGCTTCTTATAGATCCTACACATTCAAACTCTTCAAAGTTTCAACAATTTTCCAATTGTGATAATTTTCCTTGAAGATAAAAATTTGTTACTCCATAATTTGAACTAGAGCACATGTTAGGTATGTGAAGAAAAAAAGTAATTTAATGATGCCATTTACAATTATGATATCGCATGTTTCAATGTATCATTAATTATTAAAGATGAGAGTATTGCCATCCTCACATGCTATCCGTTTAAGAATACTCCTCTTTCAGATGTTCACCATTGTTGCATGCTATGGTTACAATTTATGTTATGTTTGTCTCAGAAATAACGTTGAAATGAAGTGGATGGGAGCTCGTGAGAAACACATTTGCTTTGTCAAATGTATGTTTTGTTTCTTTGTTTTGTGTATATTTGTAAATATATCAGCACATCAAATTGTATCTCAACGAATGAGATTTGTCAATTTTTTAATAAATAGAAACTTTTAAAAGTACAAGACTTGTACCTTTGCTTTGTTTTAATGACTCTGTTGAAGGAAGTAATCGTTTAACACTTAAAGGGATAGTTGAGTTCTGTTTTCAGACCGCAAATGCCTTCAAAGTGCATGGTTATTGCTCTTATTCTTATCTATGACATTTATAGTGCCCTTTTAGAACCTAAAATTGCTATGAAGGTAATTTAAGACCCCAAAATGTGTGAAATTTAGCCAATACGATCATACCAATTCAGCTCCACTTTAAAAAAAACACGGCGACCGTTAATTTATTATTTAATTAAAAATAACAATACAAGAGCCAGCTAATTGTGGTTAATATAAGCAACATGAAAAGGCCAACATCGGCATTGGCTGAAATACGACGTAAAAGGCGTTATTTCAACGGTTTTTTCAAGTTTTTCAAAATATCTAATATTTGTGGTGGTACACAAGTATTAGAAATTGTTATATTTCAGCCGTCTCTGAACCGATTTTGATCAAACAAAGATGATTTTGTCATTTAAATATTATGTTTTTTCAAATTTGACACTCAGTTTTTCATTATCTCACAAAAAAAATATTTTGTGTAGCGCCCTCTGCAACAGAACTCAACTATCCCTTTAAAGACCCTATCCAATGAAACTACATCTTTGAATGAATAGAAAGCTGAACGTAAAATACAAATATAAAGGAATTGAAAATATTTTCCCTTCAGTATGGACAAAAGCAAATTAAATCCTCGTTTTCTGCAACCCTCCACAAATTAAAGGGATTGGGTAACTTTGTCTCAGATTCTGAAACATAATCCTAGATATTAGATTTAGCTCATGCTGCAATGATAATTATAAACTTTTAGGTCAGTCAGGAATCCCATGACTTTTACACGCCGATCGCCTGTCTGATTATCAAGATATTTAAAATACTAAAATAGCATTTAATTTACTTTGTAATATAGTCCTTCCATGTAAAGCTGTATCGTTTCATGGCTGCTTCTTCATGCACAAGTTGAAAGGCCATATAATTTCGGTTGATACATAATTCATCTATTTCATTTTTTACTCCCAACAGGGTCTTTAAGTACATTCCCAGTTTCTTTCTGAGATGGACATGTTAACCTTATTAAACTAAGAAGCACGAGTGATTGAACATTTGATGAGCATTACCTTCACTTGAATTTAAAGTACACTAGTTACTTTTTTTCTTCAACTTCAAAACATACACAAGATTTAAACTTTGTAATATACATGATTAAAGGTAATACAAAGTTTTGGTATGGGGTAATGAATTGGGTTCAAATGAACATATTGGAAGCATATGCGATCCTACAATATTCAGTGATCGTTGTCGCGGTTGAAATCAAGTCGAAAGTTATGAAATTGTAAATAATTAACTCTTTATGTTGTATAGTTCCCTCTCAAGGTCAAGATATTAGTTAAGCTATAAAACAATGTTTCTTGACAAAAATCGACCGATAAGCTATTCTCGGTTGGAAATTATATTTCACAACTACATATTCTGAGATTTTCATGGTCGCAGCTACCATTGCACGGCCATAGGCGCTATTTGAAATTTATCAAAATTTACTGGAAGCACAGGTAAATTTTTATATTCAATTTTTATCGAAAGCAGAAGTGTTTTAAGGGCGAAATTTTCTAGTGCTTATAATACATTCACAGGGGCATCTAAATATATCAAAATTGTAAAGATTCACTATCCACACAATTTTCTAAATTTCCCAAAACTTTGTATTACCTTTAATGTCAAGAATATGTATTTCTTTATCACACATTGAACTTGAAGTTCAAACACCAATTCAGTGTACCGACAGTCGGACTAGTCACTGAATACGTTCCTTGTCTTGCATACAGGACTATAAGCTTCAATCATCTTTTCTTCCCAAAAAGACAAGTTCCTCTGCCAAAATGTGATGTTTCTCACAACATTCACTTTGTACAATAATCTTTCCTTGTTAATGGAGATTCAAAGCTATTTCTTGGCTGCTTCTCCATCCACAAGTTCAAAGGTCATGTCAAACTGGAGTCCCATCATCATCTGACTGTGATCCTTTCTCAGGGTTATCTTTCAGGATCCTTCCATCTGTAGGGATCAGATTAGGGATACCATTCTTGACCGGGTAAGCTACGTTAATGGCATCACTGATAAGTTCATTGCTGTCAGCATCATACCTACATCAGCAAATTCAAAGACAAGAAAGAGAGAATAACCTATGATAGATGAAATCAAAAGAAGTATAAAATTCTACACACACTTTCCCTGTCTTGATTTGTCGACTCGAGTTATACTTTTGACAAGCTCTCCATTGAGGATTGTACAAGTTGTAAAAATTTGCAGAGCAGAATCATATATTATATACTGTTACATAGAGAAAAAGTAATAAATTATGCAAATTAATTGGAATAACCTATGTTATAGCTGGTTATTATTTAGGTACAGAAATCAAAGAGTTTGCAAATTTGCGTGTCTGTTACTGTGCATCCAGTTCAAACTCAAACATTAAAAATTAACCTTTAAGTTTGATTAGTCCCACATCCCCCCCCCCCCTCTGTGTCTGTAGATTACATAAATGTGCATCGAGTTCAAACATTTTAAAATAAAACATTAGTGCCACGCCCCGTCCCCCTTACCCCTTCCACCACCACCACCACCACCACCGCCGCCGCCCCCGCAGGCCCCGCGGCCCATGCCCTGCTAGCGACCGTCTCCTACTCTAGTCCTAGCTCCTTACCTCAATGGCTGTTTTGAGATCGGACATACAAGAATTTTGAGAAGCTCTGTATCAAGAGAATTGCTCTTTTCGGATCTAAGAGATACCATCGACGTTGAAAATTGTCTGTAAGTATGATCTTTCGCTTTAAAGGCATTATAACGACAAAACAAGCTCACTCTCCAGCACACGGAAGAAACTCTCGTGGGCGCTGCCATTTTGGATGATTACGCAATAGCACCGAGAATAACGCGCATATCGCATGTGCATGTGGGAAATTAGCAAAGGCCAAAACCGAAGAGTGCAGAGCTCGAGCTAAATGAGGGAATTTGCTGTGTGACTTTTGAGCTGAGGCATTTAATTGTAAGTCGAAAGAAATCTTTAGTTATTATAGCTACAGCCAGTGATGCCTGATGGCTATGATTATGATGTTAATTGTTGGGTGTTCCAGTAAAGTAAACTAAGTGACTAGACCGTGAGTGTGACTGACTGATGATAATTATGACTGAGTGTGATTCGTGTTTTGCAACTATGATCACATGCGTTTTTTTTTTTCGTTTTTTTTTGGCTTGTTGCTTTGTATTCAATAAATTAAGGATTCATCTTACTTATTTATGACTGTGAAGGCTGTATAAATATAAATCATGGCTACAGTTGGCTGGTGAGATCAATGGCAGACCAGTACTAAGAAATAGTACTGCTCCCTCTTATCTCAAGTTTAACAAGTAATTTTGGACGTTTGGAGGAAATACTTTTACATTACCTGCATACTGATTCTTCAGGGAAGAATGTAATATCTACATCGGATCCTTATGGGAGTAATCTGCCATGTTATCAATGTTCCTATAAGTCTGGTTTTGGCGAGACATCTATAGCTCCATGCTCTAAGTGTGCTGTACGTTCTACACGTAGTATGTTCTATCCTGTGCATGCTAGGAATGTTCACGTGTGCTGTGCATAGTGTGTATGGAATGTTCTGACCTTTACACATAGTGTGATTTATTACCGCCCTGCTCCGAACTGACCATTAATTTCTTCCGACCTCAAAATGCCAACCACCAAGTCTCAGTCAGCAGACATTGCTCGGCAGGTTATCGCTGAGTTGGAAAGCAGCAGTCTTTTAAAGAAGTTGGTGAAAGATGCAGTCCAGGAGGCTGTATCTGGCATCGCTGCTCGGTTAGAGGAGCAAGAAGGGCGGGTAATGGATTTGGAGGGGAAGGTGAAAGCGCAGGAAGATGAAATCAAGCGCCTTAAGAAGGAAGGAGAAAGCTGTACAGTTTTTTGTTCGGCTTTAGAAATAAAGCTGGATGCGTTAGAGCAGCAGGGAAGGTGTAACAACATCCGAATCCTCGGAGTAAAGGAGTCTGCAGAGGAGATTCCGGAGGTGGTCGTGATGGAGGTTGGAGAGAAGCTTGGAGTCAAACTAACCCCAGCTGACTTCGATCGCTGTCATCGCCTCGGCACGTCTTCACCTGATGCCAATCAGAGGAAAAAACATCGCCCTCTTCTGGTAAAGTTTTCAAGCCGGCGCATCAGGGGTCTGGTAATGGGAGCCAGATCCAAGCTGAAAGGCACTGACATCTTCCTGAACGATGACCTCACACCCGCCAGACAGAAGCTTTTGTACAATGTCCGCCACTGCCCGAAAGTAGAGCGATCCTTTAGCCAAGAAGGGAGGATCTTTGCGGGCATTAAGAACACAAGCGGCGGCTTTACCAAAAAACTTATAACTTGTGATGCAGACATTGCTAAGCTCTGAAACCAACAGAACAGTACACCAGCATCTCATTATCATACTTTCAGTATTTTTCCTTGCAGTTTTTCTATGGCAGCCTTTACATGCCCATTTTATTGCCTTATGTTATTTTTATACATTTTCTCGTTTTCATGTATTTTCTTATTTAACTTCTTTTTCTGGTCTCTTTTTTTTTCTTCTCACTCTCTTGCAATTATTATGGATCCTTCCTATATTGTTGCTTTAAATGTGTTTTTGTTACCTTTTAATCTTTGTAGTATATTAATCTCCCATATATGTGTTAATATGTTTTCTGACAATCTTCTTGACTTGTATTCCCAACACTTAGACTTCATATTTTTATTTTGTGATTCCAATCCAAGATGGTTAATATAGAAGAAGTTGCTTGTAATATTTTAGAAAATAATGCAAGCACGCTAGAGCCCAATGTTAATGATAATTTTGATCATGCCTCTCCAATTGTTTGTCATTACTGTTCAGAAAATCAATTTATGGATGGGTTTCGTAATAAATGTGAAAATGATGTTACTGTCCTACATTTAAATGTTAGAAGTATGCATAAAAATGTTGATGCTTTTAATACTCTTATCAGAAACCTCAATGATAGCTCTACAATAATTGGGGTCACGGAGACTTGGTTTTCGAGTGAGAGTGATGTTAATTTATATTCTATTTCTGGATATAGTTTGGTGTCTAATCACAGACGTGATAAAAGAGGCGGTGGTGTTGCTTTATACATTCCAGTTGGTATGGATTTCCAAGTAAGGCATGACTTAAATGTGATGACTGATCAGTTGGAGTCTATTTTTGTAGAGTGTTTTATTCCAGGCAAAAAGAATGTTATCTTTGGAGTTATATACAGACCTCCCCAGAGTAATATAGATCTTACTGTGAATGAATTGCAGAGTATATTGTTGAACCCACTATTTGTCAATAAGTCAATATTCTTAATGGGAGATTATAATATAAACCTTCTTCAATGTGATGAAAATGACCATTATAATGCTTTTTTGAATATGATGTTGTCATTTTCTTTAATGCCATTAATTACAAAACCCACAAGGGTAACTGATAGTTCATCTACCCTTATTGATAACATATTTTGTAATTTGCAACCTTTTCCACCTTCAGGTATTATAATATCAGATCTTTCAGATCATTTCCCTATCTTCACTAGAGTGAATTTTCGTAATACTGCTCATAAACATGAATGTAAATATATTCGTAAAAACAATCCTACTAACATTGAGAAGTTTCGAGAAGCACTAACGGCAACTGACTGGAGTGCAGTTTTACTTGAAAAGGATGTTAATATTTCATTCAACAATTTCTTTAATAAGTTTTTGCTACTCTATGATGAAATTGTTCCGATTTCCAAATGTAATACTAGAAATCGTAAGAAAATTCCTCGCATGCCATGGGTCAGTGCTTCCTTGTTGAAGTCTATCAATAAGAAGAATAAGTTGTATTATTCTTATAAAGTTAGTGGAAGAGAATCATCACGTAAACGATATGTTGATTATAAAAACACCCTTACTTCAGTCTTGCGTGCAGCAAAGAAAACATATTATTTTGCTCAGTTTCAAGCAACTTCAAACGATATCAAAGGAACTTGGAAAGTGATAAGAAATGTGTTCAAGTCAAAGAAAAAAAATTCTGATGTAAAGAATATTAAAATTGATGGTCGTTTAGTGGAAGATAAGAATATTATTGTGGAAAAATTCAATGATTATTTTTGCAGTATTGGTCCTAATCTGTCACGGGCGGTCCCTTCCTGTCAAAAATCTTTTAACGATTTCCTGAAAGAATCTAACAAGAAAAGCTTATTCCTTTTCCCATTAGTTAGGGAAGAGTTGCTTACTATTGTGAATTCGCTTAAGGCTGGGAAAAGTCCTGGTTACGATGGTGTCAATAATGACATAATTAAACAGGTTATCTTAGCGATTATTCAACCCCTTATTCATGTTTTTAATTCATCAATGTTAAATGGAATAGTCCCCGAAAACATGAAAATTGCAAAAGTCGTACCCGTTTTTAAAAAGGGTGATCCTCAATCTTTTTCAAACTACCGTCCTATTTCACTTCTAACCTCCTTCTCAAAGATCCTTGAGAAAGTGATTTATGTTAGAACTTTAGAATTTTTCAACAAAAGTAAAATATTCTCAAATTTTCAGTTTGGGTTCCGAGAGAAACATACTACCTCTCATGCCTTGCTGCACTTTATAGATAAGATTTCACAAGCAATAGACAAAAAGATGCACACAATCGGTATATTTCTTGATTATTCCAAGGCATTTGATACTATAGATCATGAAATTTTGCTAGGGAAATTATCGCATTATGGTGTCAGGGGCACAGCTCTGGACTGGTTTAAGAGCTACTTAGCTGACAGGAAACAATTTGTTTCTTTAAACGGTTTTGATTCAGGGTTACAGAATGTCACATGCGGCGTTCCTCAGGGATCTCTCCTTGGTCCGCTCTTGTTTATTGTATATATTAATGACTTTCATTTCTCATCTGATATTTTGTCATTCATTTTCTTTGCTGATGATTCCAGCTTGTACTATTCACACAAAAATTCACAAACTCTGTTAGAAACGGTTAATTTCGAACTAAGTAAAGTTACTTTGTGGATTCAAGCAAATAAATTGTCTTTAAATCTGCAAAAGACAAATTATATGTTTTTTAGTAATACAATCAAAGTGCTTCCAGGAGATGTATCATTTAATAATGTATTGATAGCTAGGGTATCATCAACAAAATTCCTTGGTTTGCACATTGATGAGCAAATGAGTTGGAAAATTCATGTAAATCATCTCTATAAGACATTGTCAAGAAACAGTGGCGTAATTCATAAATTGAAATCAATTTTACCTAAAGGCATCCTTCTATTAATGTACTCAACATTAATCCTCCCCTATCTTAATTATGGTGTTCTTGCTTGGGGTAACTCTCTTAAAACTAACCTTGAAAAGTTATATTTGATTCAAAAGAGGGTCTTAAGAATTATTTGTAACGTTAGCTTTCGTACGCACACTAATCCGCTTTTTTATACGCATAGAATTTTAAAGGTGCAAGATATTTATCACCTTCAACTGGGTTCTTTAATGTACAACTTCGATTCTGGGGTCCTTCCACAGGCTCTAGTCAGCATTTTTAAGAAAAATAGTCAAGTTCATGACCATGCTACACGAAATGCCTCTGCGTTTCACTTACCCCAAGTAAGGACAAAGTTAACTTTTAATACTTTGGTTTTTACTGGACCTAAATTTTGGAACTCTCTAGGCTCTAGCGTTAAGCAATCTGTTAGTCTCTCTTCATTTAAGTGTAAACTTAAGGTTTATCTTCTCGATAAATACTGTGACTCATAGAGTAGTTCATTTTTGTAGTTATTATGGTGCCAAGATATATTATGTATTACTATAAATGTAAATTTTCTTCTTGATATTAATATGTGTCTAACTGAATATTTTCAGATTGTCAACCTCTTATTCCCTCCCCCTGTTGTCTTGTGCCCGTTGTGTGCTGTGCCTAGTGTCGATGTGCTGTAGTCTTCTATTATTTCTCATATTTTCTCTTTTCTCCCGTCTTGTCTAGTCTCGTCTCTCTTTTTGTTGTTGTTGTTGTGTGTGTGTACACTTCTTGTTTTGTTATACCCCCTTTTCCCTATTGTATTCTTAGGTAGTCACAAATATCTATTCATCATGTTTTATACGGTTCAGAGGGGACCCTAATAATTACAAGCTCTGCTTTTACCAGGGTCTCCTCGTCTTTCTTTTAGTTAGCTATGTTTTTTTATCATTATCATAATTTGTTATTTTGCTTTGTAAATGTGTTATGATCCAATGTTATGCTCTGTATGTCATTTGAAAGAAAGACGAATAAAATCTTATCTATCTTATCTTATCTATCTAATAAGAACAGAAAACTGAGAAAATGAAAAGAAATGTTTTGTGTTTGAATTGACTTTACAGAATTCATGGAAATATGAAGTCTATAAAGTCAGACACAGATCTGTAACCTGCACAATATTTCTCACATTGTCATCCGATAGTCACAGAATTCTTGTCAAATTTTGAATATGAAAAAAAAAATTGAGGGCAAGACTTTGTACATGCAAATGTTTTGCCAATTCAAAGATCTAAAGATTATCAATGCTTTTTTCCTTTGTTTGAAATTCCTGCCGTCAAACAAGATTATGGTAGATCTAATTCTAAGTTTGTAACTAAAAGTAAAACTTTTGATCGCAATAAAATAAAAATTATTGAAAACCTTTACCTCCAAAATGTTAGCCGTACGTTAGCCGTTCACCCACAGCCCTCAGTGAAATCCCACAAAATGGACATGTATTGTGTAGAAATGTTTGCTTTTTCTGCTCATGCATCTATTTTTAGGACTTAAGTTTGAATCAAATAATTTCAGTGAGTCCACTCCAAAAATAAAACCCAAAAATGTAGAGCTTTTTACTTGATAGGATGTTGAACTCCACTTAATCAGATGTGATTTGTTATTTAAATCAGGATAGCTCTTGAATGACTGGTATTCACACAGAACATGGCTGCCGAGGAACCCCAAAAGGAAAGAAGAGAGGATGGGACGTCAATGTGGCTGTACAAGGGTCTTCCACCAGATGTAGGAGAGGATGAAACATTGGTGCAGGTAAAAACAAAAAGAAATCAAGGTTTCTAATGAATATGGCACCTGACGTTCAAATATGTCACCAGAAGTTCAAATATTGTGAGTTTTTTTCCCAGCAGCCACACTAATCCTTTGGCAATATGATGTGCTACTCATATTAGCCACTCATGCACCATAGGTCTATACATATTAACCCATGTTTAGTGAGTGGAAGATATTCTTTTGCTTTAAAGTTTAATCATCTTACTTGATAATTCAATTGTTAAAGCCTTGGTATCGGTGTGTGGAAGGACACTGCAGAGTCGCTTTAATTTATGAAACTCTATAAATTTTCAATTTTCACAGTATCATTTAATTTTTATGCCTCAGCAATATAGCTGTAGGCATGTTTTGGCGTTGTCCGTCTGTCCGTACGTACGTCCCTGTTCTCGTGAACACGTTATCTCTAGAAACTTAGGTCATGTATGTATCTTGCAGAGCCAATGAACTGATTAATTTTGGGGGTCATGAGGTCAAAGATCAAATGGTCATACATGTACCGGGTAAATGAAAAATAGCTTGTAATCACGATGTTCTGAGAACCTGTAAATGGATGACAATCAAACTTGAATTTTGAAAATTGCTTCTGTTTTGGTTTGTAAAATTGCTCTATTGCGGAGGCAGCATTTTTGACTGCATGCAGTCAAAGATCCAACTAGTTATTCTTCCTTTTCGTTGAGGGGGAGTACTGTTCTGGCTATGGATATCAGATGGGGTATTGAGACCAAGAGACCGCCCCCCCCCAAAAAAAAAAAGTTAAGAACTAGCAACTTTATGTATGTCCGATGTTTTTTTAATTTTTAATGGGCAAAATTACCTATGGTTTGAAGCTTTTATCACATCACTCCATGATCATAGAAACATATGTAGTACTACATGTATGTATTAAGATGCACATCTCACTTTCCTGGTTTTGCTTCTGTCAGTGCAATATTGGGAAAGTGTCCTGGAGAGGTCTTGGGAGAATTTAGTAAGACTCAAACATCTTTATAGATGTCGGAGTCTAAAAGACTCTCCCTATGACTAGAATGTGCTAGATTAATGACATCACACTACGTCTACGTATGGTGATGCTGGGTGCCAGGGCCACCAGCAATTAGGAAGATTTAGGCTGGATGGTAGTATGCACCTTGTACATTTGTTACTTTGGCGGTTAAATAAAATGATATGAAAATAGTTTGATCTTAGTGATGCTGATATGAAAATCATGTTGATCTGAATAAGCCATTTGGAAACTGGAAATATTTCTCCGTAGTAATTGCAGGTTTTTTTTCTCATTTAAGAGAGGAGATTTGTGCTTGCTTTTCCTGTGGTCAATAGATTGGTTCCATCGAATATTGAAAAAAAATGTTGGCTAGTTATTGGTGTTATTGATGTTGTTGTTGTTTGTACAGTGTAAGTATGTATAGTACAACAGTACAAATATATGATATTTTAATATCCTCATTGAACTGTGGCTGAAAAATTTAAGGTATACCTTTTTACTTGATTAAGAATATTGTAAACGCTGTTATTTTCACGACCCCAAAACATATTCGCTGGTTCTTAAATTCGCGTTGCACAGAATTCAGCCCGTTCAAAGCACGCATAAGAAGTCATGCTTATAATTTTTTCCAAGTTCTAAAATTCGCGCTTGCCGATTTTAGCGCGAAATCCGCAAAAATTAATGTACCGCAAATATTTCTACTTTTACAGTAAATGCCCATTCTAAATGAATGTTGATGTGCAATAATTTATGATTAATTGATTTATTAATTCATTTCTTGTGTCATTTTAATTGTAACCTTAGACTACAAGTAACCCCCAGAAATTCATCTCCAGCTTCATGAGGCGTCACACTCCTGAGAATCGCAGCTCCGAGGCGCAGCAAATCTTGAAGCACCAGGATGTGATCATGGATGGCATCAAGAAGAAGAAGAAGAAGCAGAAAGGAGGAGTAAAGAAAGGAGGAGGGGGCATTCCACAGGGGAGAGGGGAAAAGAGACTGAGCTATAGGGAGAAAAGGAAGTTGAAGCTGTTTGATATTCCCGAAGACCAACAAAGGTGAGGAAAAGTGTTTTTTTTTTAAACACATATATGATTAACCCAATATCAGGGCTTAAATTAATCCAAGGCCACCAAGGCCATGGCCGTGGATGCCCTTTTGATTGGCCTCAATGCCCCTCTCATTGGCCTTGGAGATTTTTTGTGCCCTTTCAAATTCTTCCTATTTGTGCTGTAATATAGGAATGTGCCCTACAGAAAAGTGGCCTTGCCCTCAAAATATTGAAATTTAAGGCCTGCAATATTATGGCATCAGTTCATCGTTCATGCTGCATGTTATGGAAGCAAGCTTTTCAGTCAAATCTTGGAGGTCTAGGGAGTGTTTCACAAAAACTAAGATAAACTTTAAGTTGGACTTAACTATGGCAGGCCGTTCATGCCACTAGTTTCTCTAACGTTCCTGACATTGGTTTCTCAAGGGACGTACAAATCATGGTCACAAATCTACAGAATTTTTATATTTTTGTATAGTTCATTATTAAGGGAAAATTATTATCTAAAGATCATAATTGAGAGACCAATGGTGAGAGCAATCAGTGGTATGAAAGGCCTGCCATAGTTAAGTCCAACTTAAAGTCGATCTTAATCTTTGTGAAACACTCCCCTGATGTTGAAGTAACATCCATGGTTTCCAGTACAGTGGATTTACAATTCACAGCGCCATCTAACGATACCAGTGTTCAGTAAATTTCATGTGATGCATTATGGAAAAAAGTCGACAAAAATATTAGCTGTTCCATTGTTATATACCCTAGGAGATGAAGGGATTTAATCATAATTTTGGTGGGGAAGGTATCGATAGCTAATCTGGGATGAGATTTCCAAAAACATTTTGACTCTACCGTATTTGCCGGCGTAAAGGCCGCAGTATTTTTGGAAGAGAAAATATCAAAAAGTCGGGGTGCAGCCTTTACGACGAAAGTGTAAAAAAACGAAAGTCAAAACCAACACGAATTTGCACGTATGGGACTAGAAATGGTAAAATAACAATACCACTATGGTACAGGACATTTCTAAACATCTTACCGACAATTTTATCTTGCATTGTTGACATGAAGACGAAAATAAACGTCCTAACACAACATTTGCCGATAGATCTTGATCTAAGGTCGTGCCAATGCATTGCAAAGGTAAAGGAATGGACAGTCTAATGGAGCTACCGCGAACATCCATCCGAAGTCGCCATTTTGTTTTCCCATTTCATGCAGTTTCGTATTACACCGTACATTGTGGTAGGGGTATATCGGACACCAAATCTGCCTGCGATCACTTTTTTAGCTAAACTTCCGGTAAATTATAAGAATATGGATGAATTTGGTATCAGTTTGTAAACAAAAAATAATGTTTTTTGAGAAAATTATGATTTTGTTTTGTCCGTTTGTTTTTGTTTTCCTTTTTTTTTTTTTTTTTTTTTTTCCCCTCTTTGAAATGTCAAAGTTGGGGGTGCGGCCTATGCGGCGGTGCGGCCTTATCGCTGGCAAATACGGTACTCACAACGTTTCGGTCATTTCGATGGGTGGCTAGCGTTTTGCTGTGCTGCATGGGTTGAAAGATGTTGTCCCTTGAGCTGAAAGATTGGCCTGTCGCGCAAAACTGCCACGGCTTGCCATTGGGGGCGCTGTAAATTTTGAATCGACCCTAATTCAGACAATGGTATGCAGAAAACATTTTCCATGCACGTCTCTTATTTTCCATCAAGTCTTGGAGGTATGGACCGATTGACTGTAATTTCACTCTACTGCACTATGTGATGACTTGATTTCTGTAGAAGAGAGGGAATTTCATGTAACTTGGGGTTTGAATTATGAAATGCTGTCACTGATTTCATATTTCTTATTAATAATGATAAGATATTTTGTGATGTTTAATCTTTAGATATGAGCTGTTCGAGCCTCTTCATCAGCTGTGGTTAGACTACATGAGAGAAGCAGTGTTAGCCCACAACCCAGAAATGAAGTAAGTCATTTTAAAAATAAGTTATAGGGCAGTCCAACCTTTGTAAGAAGTTCATTTGTTTAAAAGCAGAAAAATTAGAGAAAGAGAATGGCAAAAGTGTGAAATATTAATTTAAAAAGTTATGAATGTTTGAAATATGAGAATATGAGATCATTAAATCTACCGGTATGCAAATCTCAAATTAGCAGTTTGGTAAGTGGTTTGATCATTGTGACATAGTCACAGACACCTCTTCTGCTTGTCATGTATGTTCTGCTTTTCTCCTAATTAAGTGCCTTCTTCCATGGGGCACTACTCAAAATACAGCATAGGTCTTCTGAAAAGAAAAGACCCTCCAAACTCATACATTTTGAGAAATAGATGCTTCAGTCTTTTTGTGTGTTGGAACCAATGTGAAACTTGTACGGCACTTCGGATTCGGCCAATTTGCCTATTCCAATATATATATAGTGATTACAACTTTCAAATGGTCATAAGTTTCATATTTTTGTCAAATTTCATTCAAACTTTTACCAGTCTGCTTCTCTGATATTTCTCCTTTTAGAGTACCGGTAGTTTCTTCTACAGGTTGGATTTCCCTTTAACAAAATTTAAAAAGATTTTGACATCCACTTTTGTGCACTTATAAGTTTAACTGAAACTACGCGAAGAGAACTGTACAAGTATTCTAAACGTGTGTGTTTTCAATTTTTGTTATAGTCCATTAATCTTTTTTTAGAGTTGTGGAAGGTACATAAGTTTTTAAGATAGTGGATAAAGTTTTCATGAATGTGTATATCATGAAATACTTTAAAGAATATTTTGTTAAGTTTCTGGCAAAATAATAATCTCCTAGTTAGAGGTGATGCTCCTTTTGCAGGACAAAGAATGTCAGTTTATGTCTGAAGCATTTGTCACTTTGTGTGATTACATATTATTTGTGTCTTTCTCGCTACAGGAATAAGAACATGCTGGAGTCAAGATTGCTGAAATGTGAGCTTCATGGATGTATTTTGACAGGTAAGGAGAACCAGAAGAAATGTAAAGCCTGTCTGCACTAGTTTGGCCAGGGGGATTAGACCTCCCTACAAGGTCACTGACAGGTGGTTATCTCATCAAGTCTGTTGTCAATTAACATAAGAAAAAGAGGATGATGGGGGACCAACAGGCACCAAATAGACATTGTTTGCTATATAGAGGGCGCAAGTAGCTATAAGTAGTACAGAGGGGCTTTAAGACAGATGGAAGGAAGGGAGGGAAAAGAAACTTAGAATGAGAGGAAAGACAAGAGGGAGACGAACAGACATACAGTGAGAAAGATAGAGCAGAAAGAGTGAGGAATGTATCTCAGACATAAAGAGAGAGAGAGACACAGTAGGAGAAAGAAAAAAAATAAGAGAGAAGGCTGTAAAAACACTGTTCTGAGGGCCCTGCATTTATTATTATCCCAGCAGTTGCTAGGTACCCATTTACAGCTGGGTGAAAATGTGGATTAATAACTTAACAATGGATGTTGGTGCTGGCCTGGGATTTGAACCCTTAAAGATAACGACCAGTTCTGGTTATGCGATAGCATTGTGAAAGAAATGTTGTGGAATTGATCAGAAATGGTTGATCATCTACCATATAAGTATTGGTGTGTACTGCAATGTTCTGAAATCATCAAAATGATAAGAAACTTGGCCCAGTCTTGGTAAAGTTACAAGCACTCTACACAGAGAGATGTATATGGGACTACCCTATATCTATCCAGTCCGGAAAGATATAATAATTTACCAAATATTTCAATTAGTAGGCGGTTTCCCGGCAAAATTTGTGTCATCACGTATTGGTCAAAACATATTCTTTCACATGATTGGTGATGAGAGCTTCCATTTAATTTTTTGAGAGGGTGGCTTTTCCAAAACTTTAACCCTTGGATTAAGAGTCAAGTGAATGAACTCCTGTTATCACTACACTTCCACTTTATAACTTGGAGATAAATAATTTAGAGATAATAAAATCATTTTATTCAGTATATTGTAACTTTAAGTAATATTCTCTTATCCAAAACTCACAGTCACTCGCTCCAAGTGTCCAGCCTATGTGGGCATATCAGGTATCCTCCTCCAAGAAACCAGAAACACATTCAAGGTTATCACTAAGGAGAACAAAATGAAAAGTGAGTGTCAGTTCAGTTGTACTTTTATTGATTTGTATGTATTTTATAATACCTTTTTCTTTTGTATTTCTGTTATAAGCTTTGTCGATGAAAGAAACTGTAATGTATGTAATTGCAAAATATATACATGTATATAATATTGGGTCTGCCTGCCCAAACAGAGCAACGAGACTGGGGGTGTTTCATAAAGCTGTGCGTAAAGTTACGAATGACTTTACAAACTATTTGAATATGAAGTGCCAAATGGGATGCCCAAAGTTTTTCCTGACATTTTAATAAAACGTGACAGTATTTCCCATAATCTCAATTAAATTGTAGCCAAAAATACACTTTGCATTAAAATGTTTTGTTAATAATGATAAGGTCAATCTACATCTGCGTATTTCAACTTTAGCTAATGCAATTAAAAGGATTTGAGAATCCCATTTAGCTCTTCATATTCAAGTCATGCGTAACTTTACGCACAGCTTTGTGAAAAATTCACCTGGGTCATTTCAAATGTGTAGTCACTCTTACACTCAAAGTTATAATCAAATAGACAGTCAGCAAAGAACCTCTCAGGACCTTTTGACTCTTGAGACAATCTAAATCATATATGTCCAATTCTGAGTACATATTTTCCCCTATTTAAATATCCAGGGGAGAAGTTGTCCTGGGCCCCGTCTAAAAAACAGTTGCGAATCATCGAGATAGGAGACTGCAAACTTGCTATTGGTTTGGATCAATTACAACTATGGACGGGGTCACGGGGCTGTGGGACTTGTATTTCAAAGAGTTAAAATCAATCACAAATTAATCGCAAGTATGTACATAGCAAACTTGTAGATAGCAAACTTGCGATTGATTGGAGAACTTGCTTTTGATTTGGATCGATTTGGATCAATCGCAACTCTTTATAAGACAGGGCCCAGGAGTTAATGTAATAGTGGAGGTGGTGGTTATACCTATACACAATTTTAATCCATCCTTTTCACGTTCTATCTTGCAGCCATACCAAAGAGTCAATGCTGGTTCATGTTCACAGTTGACCAATACGCAATCACCATCTACGGCCAGCACTTCTGCCAGAGAAGCAGCATGCGAGCTGCAAAGAAATTCAAGGCCAAAACCACCATCGAGTTATGACAGCGGAGATTCTACATCTGACTTTTAAAGAAAACAAAATATTTGGACCTTCACACTGTTATATTACAAGTGCAAAATAAACGATGAATATATTGATGATTTTTTTCTTCACGGATTTGCCGTACCTGATGGAACCATCTGGAGGATAACAAGCGGTCACATCGAAAGCTCAAACATCTGAAGATAATCCTGAAATACCAAAATTGCTGTTGTAGTATATTGCCCCATATTTTTTTTTTAGAATTATATGATATTGAAGTCTAGCTAAAAGGCATCAGCTAGGAAATTCTCAATCTGCTAAACTATACAGTTAGCTTTGCTAGCCATCCTTCTGCCAGGCACACAAATGGGTCTAAATATCAAGTCTGGTGACTGATATGTGGGAGATCCTCAGGTAAAGTCATTTCAGTGCCTTGTTATTTTTGTACAACTCTGTTACATTTATATTTATCTCTTTCTCTTTTCCTCATCAAATTAAGGAGATAATACACAAATCTGTGTGCCTCATTACAAATTATTTTATTCACCTATTAGGAATAATTGTATTTCAATAATCGCAAATTGCATACATTACATGTTGTCAAGTAGGACAAGTATTAATGTTTGTCATACCTAGCAAAATAACTAATGCAATTAGGATTCTGACTCTTGAAATACAATTATTTGTGACAGGTGAATGAAATAATTTATAACGATGCACTTCACAAAGATTTGTGCATTCAATTTGATAACATTACAAAATGGCCTATTATTTTTGTATATTAAGACATTTGTAATACATTTACCAAAATATAAGTATGATATATGGATGGTGGCATTAGCACAGAATTTGTTTGAAATTACCATCTAGTTGGAATTTTATGAATTCAAATCTTGAAAAATCAACATTTAGTTTTCTTTTTCTTAAATACCGGTACTAAATATTGATTGCTTTCTTGATTCTGAATTTCAGGGGTACTTTTATTCCCAATTCGGGCATATGGATAAGCAATGAAGCTACTTTAAAGGGATTACAAAGTTTTGGTATGGGGCCATGAATTTGGTTCAAATGAACATATTAGAAGCATATGCGATTTTACAATATTCAATGATCGTTGTCGCGGTTGAAATCGAGCCTAAAGTGATGAAATTGTAAATAATAAACTCTTTGTGTTGTATAGCGCCCTCTCAAGACTGATATTTCTTTAGCTTCAAAACAATTTTTTTTGTTACTACAATCAACCGATTTGCAAATCCTGTTTGGAAATTATATATCAGAACTGCATATTCTGAGATTTTCATGGTTGCAGCTATCATGGAATGGCCTTAGGCATTATTTCAAATATTTGAAATTTACCAGGAACACCAGTACATTTGTTATTATTAAATTTCTCGAAAGCAGAAGTGTTTTAGGGGCTAAATTCTCTAGTGCTTATAATACATCGACAGGGGCATCCAAATATATCAACATTTAAAGAATTACTATCAATCCAATTTTCAAAATTTCCCAAAACTTTGCATAACCTTTAAAAGTAGCTGTATTTTGCTTACCAGTTTGTCCTAGAATGTTAGACTGTCGAATTGTACTGTTATTAGGCCCTATTTATATTCATGTAAAAGAATATGTCCATGTAAACAAAAAAACACAGATGCTATTATGTTTCCAAATGACAGTTTTTCCCCTTATATTATATATCTTGTTTCTACATTTGAGACCTATGTGTTCTCTCCTTGCTACCCCCCCCCCCCCCCCCCCTCTTTCATTTCTTCCAAATTTGTATATTAGGATTTATGTTTTTTCTCTGTAAGTTAAACAAATTGAACTGATAGACAAATGTACGGAAACATCTGATTCATTGATGTATATTTATCACTGTTGTGTGTTAACAAAAGGCTGTACCACTGTGTGTATATTGTATATATATATATATTTATGAAAATTAATCAATAAATAAGAAAACAAAACAAACAGTGTTTTGTGACATCCATATGTTTATTCCTATAAAAAATCAATGTGTATAATATAAGCTATTCATAACACTGTAGGTGTGATTCATTTTTGCAAGAACTGAAATTCTGTGAGGGGGGGGGGCAAAGGTTCTGCATACCAGTACTAAATTTATCAGAATAATCTGTCTGAACTATGAGGCAGTGAAGACAAATATAGTTGGCAGGCTATTAAATCTCTTATTTCTTGTCATTAATTATAATTTGACTGTCAACTCAAATCTAATTTTGCTCTTACAAGGTAATGATAAACTACAACTAGAATTTTCAGAACTTCACAATCTTTCAGACCAATATCTCCATAATTATTCCTGCAAATGCTATAGTTTGGTTGTACATGTAATATGTTTAGTGGGGTTCTGCATTTTACATGAGTTCAAATTCCACTTGAATGGTATTTCATGCTTTTTACTTTAAAGCTCAAGCAATTTTATCAGGTATTATAAATGTTGAATTTAACATTTTATTGAGTTTTCCTACTCTCAAACTATTTATGGTTATTATTATTGTAATTATTATCACATATATTACTATTCTTATTAAAAACAGAAGAAAAGAAAAACTAAAATACAGTGTTCCCTTTCTCTATCTCTCGCTCTCTCTCTCCCTAAAAACTAAAACACAGTGTTCACTTTCTCTTACACTCTCTCGCTCCCCCCTTTCTCTTCTCTCCTCTCTCTCTCTCTCTCTCTCTCTCTCTCTCTCTCTCTCTCTCTCTCTCTGTATATACATATATTTATTTATCTCTGCTCCCTGTCTAGACACTGTAATTATTATTAATTAAATATTATTTGCAAAATGCTATACAAAATGACAGAGGCACAACATTCAGTTGTAGGCCCACATTATACTCAAGAGGCTTTGATGTGCATGTATTCAAAGTTTGAAGCGAGAGGTATAGTACAAGTTGGATATGCTTTCAAAAGAAATGTACAAAAGACGGGGGCACAAAATGTAGGCGTTGGTGCACATAATTTAAGAGGCGTATGCATTCAAACGTCATGTACATGATTGTATTGAAACCAGGAAAGGCTCTTTTACAAAAGGGTGTGCTTTCACATGAATAGAGCTGAATTATACCCCCCCCCCCCCCCCCTCCCCCTGCTCTTCCTTTCAGCTTCAACTACATGTTTGTTGTAGCACATTAAAGGTGAAATCTAGCATAAAGCACAGGCCAGAATGCTGATTCGAAAGAGAGAAAAAAAAAATTAATGTGTCTGTGTAAAACAGGGATGAATGAACAAGAAAGGCGGGAAAATGCTCTTAATTCAAATAAATTGCAATCAACAAACACTGTTGACATATTTATGTTACATTAATATGCCGCATTTCATAATACGTTTCAATTTTCAATGCGCTTGCATCATAATTATACAAACTATGAAAAAAATTGTATATAGACCAATTAACATGAAAAATACATTACATGAATTATACGATACTAAAATCACTTTACAAGGAATTACATTACAAAGAATTATATACTAAATTATGATATGGCAAAAATATAGGCTATACCGAAAGTGCATTAATTAGCTTGGGGTATATAAAGTCCCTTATAAAAGTAGGATGAGAAAAGATGTGACTTTAATCTGCACTTCAATGAATCAATTAGGGGGACGGGGCTATTCACCTAATTCGCTGACTTTTTTGAGGAGCTGGTAGTTTACATAGAGCTTTGTGCGACTGAGAAAACACAATGATTTGTATTATTATGATGATGATAAATTGATAAGAGCAACCATTACCAATTTTCAAGAGAATTTCTTACGTTTTGGTTAAAATTGACAAATTTGCAGCACTTTCAACAAAGATTTTTTTGTTTTGTTTTGTTTTGTTAAACGAATTTAGGCGAAAAAAACAACACAAACAGGAAAATTGATCAGTGAAAAGTTGATGTTATATAGGAACTTCCTATCGTATAAGCCAGCTTGCTTTACATTATGATAATATGATTTCCAAAGTTTCCAACAAATTCACAAACTCGTAAATGACCCCCTTTTTATTTTCATATCTCATAAACATCTTCCAAAAATTCATTCAACATTACCTAACAAGAGGAATGATGGAGCGTGCACGTTTTCCACAAATATTTTTTTTCAACAACAACAACATTTCCAAATATATTGTATTTTTCTTACAAACTAAAATCATTGGATTAGAAAATAATTATGTTCTAATGTTTTGCCAACGCATTTGTGACTTATTTTGTGTAAACGTTGACAAAAAAGTAATTAAAAAAAAAATTATGCACTTTATGCTATCATCTTTGCAAAACTATTTTTTTTCTCCAACTTTACAGAACTATTTATTTCAAAGCTTTTCCCCCTTGTTAGTCAAATCAACTCCTTTTGAGCATGTTGCTATTGACTACCCCTTTAAGTACGGATCAAGTTTAACGGATTTGAATAACAATGAACCCTTTGAAATCGCTGGTCTTTTGTGCTCCTTACATCGAGCAGACGACAGTGCGGGGATAAATTTTGGCGGGAAGATTCGAATTATATATTGGCTCATATTATAAGGGGAAGCTTGCTAGCCTAATATTATCGATTGGTTGCACTGGGCATCTTCAATGCGGACAATACCCTACGCCTCGTAAATCACCCCTATTATCCGTCCCAAAAGTGAAGAGAAAAATTTGCAGGGCATATTGGTAAGCTTTAAAAGAATTCCATAGCAACTAGGAGCATATACTCAGCCACTCTTCATAAGAAAAAGCTAAATGCCTGTATAGTTCACCCTTCTGCTTTAATACTGCTGAAACAGTTGGAACAAGTAATTGTTCTTATCACACTTAGTGCAGAGCTCAAGTTTGAGTGCAACGATTTCCTCAATATTATAACTATTAAATGGACGGTAAAAGTTCTGAGTGTTTTTATCAATATCGTGAATTCATCTACCCTCCATATAATAATAATAATAATAATGTATTTATATAGCACCTTTTCATTATTTTGATACAAAGCGCATAAACAAGAAGTAGCCTACTTATACAAACAAACACAAAGAGAGAACATTTTCATTCAGCTTACAGTGAACTGCACTCAAGGGACGGTTTAGTTTACGGTACCGACTGACTGTAATATTTATTTATAGACCTTAGTTTATGATATACAGTGCGTCCCAGAAAAAACGAAACCGAGAATTATCGATGTTTTATCATACCTTAATCTGAATTATATTTAATAAATGACACATTATTTGTAAAGCTTAGATCCTCTTCTTTCATTTGATGCGACTCATAATATGATGCATATTTTTACGCATGAGTGATTCAAATCAATTTGAAGAGAGGGAACCAAAAGGTCATTTGGCGGGCAGTTTCTGAATTTCAAAGGGAAAACCACATTTTCTAGAAAGGTCAGTTTCTGCCCTTTGATATGAAACCTCAATCAGGAAAAATGAGCTAGGAATAACAAAGTTTTCTGTTTGTTCAAAGTGATGCTTGCATTTCCATAATTTTATTAAACGAATTCGTTTTCACTGGCTGCCTGCCGTAGCAACAAATGGAATAGGATATGACTGTTTCACATTCCATGATAATTATACTAATAATGAGGTGATTGCGTTTTGAAAGTTAAAGTTTTATAACTTTGTCGAAACATATTATACCCATAACTATGCTTTCCTGAGGCCGCCCATGGCGACTTAATTGGGCAACAATGCTTGGTATATATTATTAGGCCTACCCCTTTAAACAAAGAGAAGGAGAGAAAAGGAAACGAGAAGGAACACTGAGCCTAGATGAAAGGAGGTGCAAGTGTTTTCAGTTTAATTGTTTGTTTGTTTCTAATTTAATTGCCCTAGTGTTTTTTTTTAATGGGGGGGGGGGGGGGGGGGGGTCGAACCGAGTCGACGAATCTATCATAATTATACAACCCATCAGTGTGTTATTCCTAATGTTGCAAAAAATAATTGTTGTCCTGTTTGGTATTTGTTTTACACTAGCTTAGGCGCACCGTGCTTGTCGACTGAATTTTGAATTGGTTATTGTTATTTTTATTGAAATTTTTTCGTTGAAATTTGTCAATATCTTGTAATATTGTAAGATTTTATTGACTCTATCGACCCCCTCTCGGGGTATGAGAGTACAAACATATTTTCAACATAGTATCAATATAATGATCGATAAACATAGGCCTATATGATAATATGAACAATGATGAACATAAAATGATAATATGAACAATGATAAACATGTGATAATATGAACAAATAAACATATTCACAAATCAAGGCAAACTGGGCAATTCTAATAGTTAAATCAGAAGTATATAAAATGAATATATAACGATTTTGAAACATATCGGATTACATTGACCATATATAGCAACAAAACTATAATTCTCATCTGTCTGTTGCTACTCTGGGATAATACCAGGTATGTAACTTTTCTTTCCTCATTGTGTGGATAAGAGTAATAAGTCATATTGGAGTAGAATACCAATTTCATTAGTTTTAGCCACTGAAGAAAAAACAGAGGAATACTATTTTCAGTTTACCGTTTGTTTCCAAACATCTATTACGCCGAATAGATTCCGGAAAATGCCGAATATTCATTTTGGGTAATTTGATTGATACGATTGGACAATTTTTAACACGTGACCTCGTAATCGTCAAATAAAGAGCCGTTGTAGCGTTGGCGCGTAGCGTTCCTTCAGTGTAATTTCTGCATCTACTCTATACGTACAGCAAAAATCAAAATGGTGAGTGCCGATGCCGGTTAAAATCCTTCATGTTTGACCGCAATATGTTGTAATCCTTCTGTATTTTTTACTTATTTTGAATAATGAAATTTCGAATAATGCATGTGCCTATTTATTTATATTTTAATAGTTGATGCTTATCTATAATTTTATTTTGTTTATAGGCTGGAGGAAAAGCTGGTAAAGACTCTGGAAAGGCAAAGGCGAAGGCCGTCTCTCGATCAGCCAGGGCAGGTCTGCAGGTAAGCTTCCGTTCTTCTAAATGTTTGTTGTCAACGACAATTTTGAGCTTTAAATTATTTCATAGTGTTTTTGCAGGCTGTCAGCGAATAAGTGTGTACACTGCATTAGTTCTAATTTATTTTCCGCTCTTTTTGCAGTTCCCAGTCGGTCGTATTCACAGACATTTGAAGAACAGAACGACGAGCCATGGCCGCGTCGGTGCTACAGCCGCTGTATACTCTGCCGCTATTTTGGAATACCTCACAGCTGAAGTAAGTAGGAGTGGTTTTCTTTTCTCCTTTTGAGCCTTTCATAATATTTTTTGTAATATGGGGTTACATGTAAGATGTAGTTATATTTGTGTGTATGAATGCTGTAAGCTGCAATTCTTGTGTATTCATAGACATTCCTAATTAATTGACATAATGAAATGGGTCATACTTTTGAGAATCAAATGATCCGAATTTAGAGCCGGTGTTTTCCCGCGCTTATGAAGTGCGCGCGTTTGATTGGAAGTGATGAGTTGGATGACTATTTCTGATTCTAGATAGAGTCTACTGAAGTTACTGTTTTAAAGTTAAATTATTATCCCTTTCAACCGACAGCAGTGCAATTTGTATTTGTTGAATGTTGTTAAGATGTAAAATTTGAACCAGTTTCAACTTCAAGCAAAGTTATGTCATTTGTTAATTTCCTTTCTCAATAAAATAATATCAAGTTTCAAATTCAAAATTCATGTTGATTCATTCATTTTGCAATAAGCATTCATTCTCCATCCTTTGATCTGGATCTATTTTTTTTTCTTCATTTTGTTCCATTTATTTTTAAATGTTATTAGGTCTATTTTGTTGTCTCTGTTACAGTCGAATCAGTCAGTGTTTGTTTTGTTTACAATCAAACCTTTTTTTACTTTGTCTTTGCACGAGTCATGACTTCATGAGAACTTTTTTTTGTTGTGGGCTATTTAGAACACATGTTATTGACAAGAGTTCATTACATTTTATTCTTCATTTTGTTCAATTTATCTAAAGGTCTAGACTATATTAGTCTACGTTTGATTGTGTTGTCTTTATTGTAATGTTTTTTTTCTTCATTGATATTCTTTTGTGCGCCGTGCTAAACATGGGCAAAGATTTTTTTTTTTTTAAATAGGGTCTACCGTCTAGGTGTAGGAAGGGGTGCCCAAAGTTCGCTGACATTTTATTAAAATATTACAAAATACAAAATGTGATATTCGATCCAAGATTTCTCATTCTACACAAATTGGTTCAACTAGAAAAAATTTTGTTGAAGGATTTCAGAGATAATGCGATCTAAAACTTTGATGTACGATCGTGCGTGCACTCTGCATCTAAAAAATTATTGAAAACAACGATACCTAACTTCACACACGGGGGTTTACAGCTGATTTATATAAAAATGTGATCCATCAAACATAAGGTACATCATAATTTGCAAGGCAAGATATCATACAAACTGTCAGTACTACCGTAATTAACGTTGTATAAACAGCCCTCGTGTATTAACCGCACCCCTCTTTTTCGCCCTTAAAAGAAAAAGAAAAAAAGTGCGGTTTATACACCATTAATTACGGTACTTTTTACTTACAATTTTGAGAATATCTGCTGTCAAAATGAAGATTTCCAGACCCTTATCAGTAAGTTAGTAATTGAACAGACTTTTGTCAACATTTTCACGATTTCACACCCAATTCCAAAGAAAATTTCGTCAATGGGTAATTTTATGATCTTCTTTCCATTGGTGATATCAGATTTTTCGAAATCTTACCGATTGTTTGATATAGCAAACTTACATGTAGGTCACGTGCGAACTATGGTCTCACCGTCATACTGGCAAGTTCTGTGCAAAAGTTGTGGAAGTTGCGCTGATGCCAATGGGACATGTTTTGCCACTAGCAGAATTACTTAAAAATAATATGTGGGAAAGACTGAGTTTGACAGGGACATTGATATCTGCACATAAGTGATTTAATAAAGTTTACAAGCAATGTTTTATCATTATGTGAAGACTTATGTTGGACAACATTATAAAAGACAAAAATTTACAATTGTTGGTGATATTTGAAGCATAGACTTCTAGTTTTCATTAAAATACTAGGCAAAAGTGACGGCTTTGTTTCTGTTCAGCGTCCTGAGACTCCAGACAGTCAGACACACAAACCCCCATCATACCCTTTTGTCAAGATTTTGTTATATTTCATCTCGGTCTAGAAAAATATCAAGGCACAATAAAAGGGGGCTGTCAGAAACAAAAACAGGAAAGGACAAGACTATGAATTTAATTTACTTCACTATTTATTAGCAATTCTGACCATGCATGCTTTCCTTCCTTGTTCCCCAGGTTCTTGAGTTGGCAGGCAACGCTAGTAAAGATCTGAAGGTAAAGCGTATCACACCCCGTCACTTGCAGCTGGCCATCAGGGGAGACGAAGAATTGGACTCGCTTATCAAGGCAACCATCGCTGGTGGTGGTAAGTACTGCATGATATTCCATTTCTTTATTGTTAAGGGGGTGGGACCGTGGGGGAAGAGAGTAATACAACTTAAGGAAGACCTGAAAAGAGCTTCATGTGGAACAGCAATCGTTCCTAACCCCAAAATAAGTCTGCCTTTTTTTAACTTGACTCTTATACAGAAGGGAGAAAGGAGCTGATCAGTCAAAGATTTGAACAAGTTAAAGAAAATCAGACTTTCAAGAATAAAGTTGTGAATTTGTTAATGTTACCAAAAACTGGAAAATATAGAGAGCACTAGTCAAATCAGTAACTCCCATAAGGCCTAAAAAAAAAATTTGATGACTTGGCGTAACGGGTCACTGAAAATTAGGGTAGGTAGGGCGATTTTTTTTTGTTTTTTTTTTTTTTTTTTTTTTTGTTGTTGTTGCTTATATTTGCATACATGAAATTAGCCATTCATACACATACATACATACAGTGGCGTAGATAGGTCCTCAGACCGTGGGGATGATCTGATGAGAGGGGTAGACCACAATATGTTCAAATAACTCCACGCACACACACACACACACATATATGGACACTCACTTCAATGTCCACCTTCCGAAGAACGCTGAATAAAACGTGAGCACCAAATTTACCCGTGAACTGAACGCCATGTTGGGGATACAATCGCCTAGCGGTACTATGGCGTACCTGCCCGCTGCACTCGGCGCGCGAGCTGGCCCAAACACGGCGCGGCAAAGCCCAGAACGAAAGCAACAGACATCCGGGTTTTCCCCACTGCGATATCGATATTTACGCAATCGCAATCGGATCAAAAAAAATAAAAAAGCGTAGGGTCGGCGATAAAAATAGGGTCGGGCGGGTTACGCCAAGTCATCAATTTTTTTTTTAGGCCTAAGTTGTGACATCATTGCCATTTTATTCACCAATTATTTCAATATTGAGTTCACCGTTTTCCCAAGAATCTTGGGCTGTATTTTAGAAATGATGTTATCTGTTATGTTGGGGAAAACAATGTTAAATGTCATAACAAACTCAAATGTGCGGAACTGACACTTACCATTGGTGCTTGCAGGGATATCTCTTTTAAATTAATGCAAGCACAGCCAACTTTGTGCAGATATGAATGAATGGCATGTCCTAATTATGACAATTAACATTGTTTTGCGAACATGAAATATAACATTGTGTTCAGAATACCACCCCTGGATTCCATATCTTCACCTCTGCTTATTGCTTGCAATAAGAAAACAAATTCTGTGTTGAAATCCTGTAAAATTGAAAACTTTGTCAGAATGTAGAACAAATTATTGTGAATGTAAAATATGAAAACATTCAAGAATACAATTTCATGTAAAGTCAATGAAATGTTTTCTCAGCTTTGCTGGACAGTAACAGACCTAGAGCCTGATAAATTTGTTAAAAACATTTGTGATTTAAACAAATATGTTTTTCTTGTCTCACCAGGTGTCATCCCTCATATCCACAAGAGTTTGATTGGAAAGAAGGGATCACAGAAGGCAACATAAGGCCTGGCTAACTTTAGCAAACTAGGTCACCTTTTTTCTACTGCTGCACCAAACACCACCACCATCGCGTAACTGTTACCCCCCAAATCTGCCGGTCTTTCCCGTACTATCAGTTGGTCATTCATCGGTGGCTTCCTCCCATCGTAGCCACGTCTCACCGTCTCAGGTTGTCGAAAGGACTAGAACAAATAGGATTGTGACCCTGTAACTTTAAAGCCGAAGGCTCCGGCTGAACCGGACATCAAAATCAATCAACGTAGTATGATTCTTCAACATAATCCGTGCTTGGCAAAGCTTTTCCATTGCACCATTAGTATCACATATTAAAAGTTGCAGTGCGAGTGTTGTCGAGAGAAGTCTACAGGCAGTTTGGAAAGGTGGAAAAGTCCCTTATAAATACTGTCATTTCTGCCTTTCAAGTTTGACTACATTTGAAATTGGTAGTGGTAACAATTCCATCTTTGGAGCAGCGTTTTCTTTTTCTTTTTTTTTTTTCTTGAATATCTTGTACAGTCTCAAAACTTCTGATTCAGTTATGTTTTTACAGGAGTAGGTATTCGGTAGAATTTGTATGAAATTCCTAATTGTATTATTTAAGCTCGGTCGTGTGAGAGAGATAGATGTATAGTTGATAACATTAATAAAAATCATTAACTTTTCATTCATGCAAGAAATACGCTTTTGAAGAAAAAAAATGCAGGTTCGGGTCCGTAAAGGGCACCGGAGCGTTGTACAAAAAAATTATTGGGAGGGGTTTTAGACATGTATATTGGAAGTTGACAATTTGTAAGTACCCTGATTGGCCAAACGAAATGCATTCCAGCATAATCTTGAAAGAAAGGAAGAAATAGTGTCTCCGTTGTGAGATTTTAAACCAAGTCACTTTTGTGTGTATTGTATATTGTGAAATTCATTTCTTTTTTCATTTTTCTGTTGTAGCCGATTTTTGTAGTTTCCCTCAAGCGGAAAACATCCCAAATTGTATATTCTGTTTACACCGTAGAATCAGGGTGAGAGTGAATGATTTTTGTATTAAATGTTCTGTTCAATTTCACAGAGAAAATTTGGTCATTAAACAATTTTGGAAGTTCTTTGAAGTTTTATATAAAAAAGGATTGTTTCAGCAAGTGTAATTTCTTTGTAGTAAATTGTTTACTATGGGGTATATTTGTTGGATGTGTACTTGTGTGATGATGTGACCTGCTCAAGTGCAAAGTGCTAATAGTTACTAGTAGTTAACAGAAAGGACCTGCATCTGCCATCTTTGGAAATTTGACATCGTAAAAAAGCCCTGAAAGAATATTAAGAAGTTAGAGTCATTTCACCTTCATTAGCTCAAAATTAATGAAATTGATTTCTCAAATCAAAATGTATAGGTTATTGTTTTGGACAGGTCACATCTTGTAGACCTTTTTGCCAAATCTTATGCATTCTTAAAGCAAGACTGCACTACTTGTAGCTAGTTGCGCCCTCTATATAGCCAACAATGCCTAAGCGGTCCCCCATGGTCTCCTTTTTCATATGTTAGTTGAGAGCTGATTTGATGAGATAAACACCTGCCAGTGACCACACAGGGAGGTCTAAGCCCTCCTGGCCAAACTAGTGCAGGGTAAAGGCTGTTGGCACTTGGAAATAACATGTGGATTCCATTCATACAGTTGCCCTCAGAAATTTAGGACACATCCATAGCTAGTTAAAACTTGAAAGAGAGAGCTAACAAATGCATCAGTGAGATGTGGCAACTGATTTAGTGTGTTGTTGACGGTGGAGTTGAAGGATGTTTAAAATTATTTTGCATTCATTTTGCATTCATTTTGTATTCTTTTGTCTCTAAGCCCTGAAACGAGGTTTTGAATTTTGATATCAACAGGAAATTTGTTTGGTCCCAGTACAGATGTAAAAGAGGAATCGCTCCTTGGGACAAGGGAAATTACTTTGATTAATGATGTCAAAACCTTGTGTCATGGCTGAAACTAAAGGAGATTGGAGAAAACAAAGATGTAGGACCAGCATTCACTAACAAAGCGAGTTTATAACATTTGATGGGGTTCTGTACTTGTGAGAAGTGTTTTCAGGGAGTGAGTGAGAGAATGGTAAAGAAAGAATTGAGCGATTTTCATAAAAATACATGTACAGATGATACTAATGAGGCTACCCTGGGTAAACAACATCATTTACTATCATTATTTATTACCGATCTTGGAATTAAAGACACAAGCATGATGGGGCATTTAAGTTTTCACTTTTAGTAAGATAAAAACATAAATAAATATTTTTAATCGTATTCAGTCGACTGAAGAGATAAAAATAAAGCACATGAACACCCAAATAATGGAGGTATAAAGATGCATTTTCTCTTCTCACATATAATTTACATACATCATAGTTAAGAAATTTTGATTTACCACTTTTCACATTCATGTGGAATACAAAAAGTCCAAAAATGCAAATATCATTTGAATCATGCTGCTTCATATTTCATAAGGCAAATTTCCTGATTAATGAAGAAAAAAATTGCACTAATAGTTAATTTTCATGTACTACTGTACCCCCATGGGGGTCACTCCCAAATATTTGCAAATGGCAATAAATCTTTGAATTTTAAAGTGCACAACTGTTCATACATGAATGGATACATTAAACAACTTTTCATTTTACAAGAGCAGCATTGGTGTTAGTATCATCACATGATTGTCGAAATTGTAAACAATGGAAGAATTACAAATGAGAAATCGAGGGTTCAGTGACACAAAGACGTAACTCCATATCTTGCTAAAATTGAGTATTTTATATAAAAAATGTTCAGAAAAATGTGGGCTTTCCAGGAAACACAAAGACTTGACTAAGTCAATGGCTAGTGAACTTGGAACGCTCGGTGACACATAAACCACTTTTTCTCAAAATGGAGTTACATATTTGTGTCACTGACCCCTCGAAATGTAATATAAAATACACTTACAAACATGTAATAAGTAGGCAGATCAGAGGCACAACCATACAACAATTGAAGAAAAAAATGAACCGCATATATATAGATAAAGAGCATGTTTAAATTCTACATGATCAACTTACTAATAAAATGAAGAGCAACTTCTGCTAAAGTGCTCAAATCCTTTTCATTTTAAAGTAATGTAGTAGTAAAACTATTATCTGTCGGTGGAATTTGATGCTTCAATAAATGTATTGGCAGACGTATAATATCCAAACTGTTAAAACTTATCAAAGCAGCACAATTCAGTCACTTTCATTTCTACCATTACATTAAGGATCTATTTGAAATGAAGTTTACACATAATTATACAATAAGAAAATTTAATGAAATACATGTATAATAAAATCAACTTTCATTTTTGTATGTAACGATCCTGTAAATAGGACTTTATCCTGAGTAAATCACATTCATAATAAATTAAGGTAAAAGTTAACCTTGGTTTAAAAAAAAAATTGCATTTGGATATACATAATTATGCATCTATTTCATATTTCTCATGCTTGATATACTATGGTTCTTGCAAAAAGTCTTTGGAAAACAAATTCCAAATCTTTGCCAACACAACTTTATCTTGACAATTTGAAAAACATGATTCTCAAATTCATTTACACAGTTGATTACGGTATATCGATATCATTTCAATAATATTTCAATATTACTATCATAATATATTTATTTAGCATCTATTTCATACCTGCCTAAATGACTAGCATTTGCTGCAGTTTGCTTCCTTCCTTTCTTAATCTTCAAACCGAAACCAAAAAACTGTCTTACTAAAATAATTTCCAGTGGACCTACAATTTTATAGTCCTATCTGAAAGACTAGATCTGTCAAGTAAACACTGGCTTAGTTTCAAACCTGGGATAATCCATTCCAGAGACACACATGGTGATAGACACAGTAGATTTGAAAGTGATAAACCACAGAAATTGTAAGTCAATATAAGGAATGTTTACATTTGAATTATTTGTGTTAATCTGCACAATACCATAATCACAGAAAACTGTAATACACTGAACTTGCAGATTGTCTGCAGCTTACTGTGGCTCGGACTTGACACACAAACAAATTTGGCAGCAAATATCACCATTAAATAAACAGCAGATAGTACACAGATGGAGGCAGGTTAAAAGATTTTGTGCTCTCTTTGTTGAGTTTATATTCATTCTCAAACAGCCATTTTTTTGCATAATTATTGTATGTAATTGCAGTGATGTAATTATCCATTTGAGCATAGTTGAAGACAGGCATCTTTTTTTCTTTCCTCGTGGACTGTTGAAAACATGAAGGCTTAATATGAATCATCACAAATCTTATAGTCTTTGTAGTCAAGACTGATACTTGAGTCTTTACCCCCACGATCAACCAATCAGCAGTCACCTTATAAATGGGTTACAAATGAAACAATGATCCTGATTGGCTATTTCTGATCAGAAAAATAATTTTCACACCAAGGCAGTCTAAGGGTGTTTCATCAACTAAAATTAATTCGGATCAGATGGGACTAAAATGCTTAAATTGAGTGGATTAATTTCAAGGCTTGATGAAAACCCATTCTGGTGCTCACCTCTTACTTATAAGTCACTCTTAATTATTAAACCTCTGAAATATCATCTGTACTATATGTTGGTAGAGGTAATTAAATATCATTATTTTCTATAATTCTACATAAAAGATTGAATCTTAAAGGGAAAGTCCACCCCAGGATTTTCTTTAGCTGACGATATAGACCTAATAATACCATGAAGAATGATACAAGTCTCATTAAAATCCATGATCACATAACGAAGATATATCGACTTTTTTATCGAAAATCAGCCGCCCCCCAAATGCAAATGCGTTACATGGGCATGAAACGATCGCCAACAAATAACCGATAGTATCGAAATTGTGACGTATGTTGCGAGCTGCCTTCTTATTTCGCAGACATTCACTTTCGCTTTCACTTTCATTCATGATTCGTCGTGTCAGTGCGATAACAGTGTACCGCGAGCGAAAGTGAATGTCTGCGAAATAAGAAGGCAGCTCGCAACATACGTCACAATTCATGCCCATGTAACGCATTTGCATTTGGGGGGGCGGCTGATTTTCGATAAAAAAGTCGATATATCTTCGTTATGTGATCATGGATTTTAATGAGACTTGTATCATTCTTCATGGTATTATTAGATCTATATCGTCAGCTAAAGAAAATCCTGGGGTGGACTATCCCTTTAAGACACTTTACAAGCACCAATGTGTAATCTTATTCTCTTCATCTCTCTAGCTTTACTCATGAATTATCTCCAGGTACTAAAAAGACACAGTGGTCATTCAGGCCAAGAATCATCAACAATGTTCTTCTCTGTCATTTAGATCACATAGAGATCATATCAAGAGTAGACAAATCATTCCTATCCAATACCTGTAATACATTAATAGTCCTGTACTTGACTTTGATTTCTTTGTAACCTCAACCCCTTGAAGTTTTATTTTCATATGAAACCAAATTGGCCAAGGAATGTCAGACTTTGCATAAAATCATAGAGGGAAAAAAAAGAAACTCCCTGAGAAATTCAAACATAAAAATTTTGCGATAACATGATACAGACAAATACAGTAGTGCATGCAGGCATATCGGAGAGGGGGGAAATGATTTGCATATTTAGGCCACCAATTTGTAGGCAAGTTAACTTGGCCATTGACAAGACACATTTACCTTTCTGCAATTCTGTGCACTTTTGGTTTGTGCAATACTGCAACTTGCATTATCTTTCTAGAGGAGCATTACAGAAGCATAATCTTTCATAATCAGAATTCAGGGTACCCATATGGAATCTCAAACACAGAAACAAAATTGAAGATTACTCTTCTTTATTGGGTCCGTTCCTTCAAGACGCAGAATAGCACCTCAAATAAACTGCTTGGCATCATTGTTGAGGCAAATAGCACTGCTAATGGTAATAAGAAAACCCCTAAAAGCTTGTTCAGATATGACAGGTAAACCGCCACCAAAAAAAAGGCTGCCGCTGTTTTTTTTTGCGTGTAAATGAAATGAAATGGCAAATGCGCGCAAGAAAAGGACGCTAATCTCTGTGTTTTAAGATACAGAAATTGGAAGCGTATTACACTTTACATCATCATAAATTTTTAAAAACGCAGCGGTTTTGCAGGGTCATATCTGAACGTGCCTTTAAAGCCCCTCTGCACTAGATTAGCCAGGAGGGATTAGATTTCCCTGCATGGTCACCAACAGGTGATTATCTCATCAAATCAGCTCTCAACTAATATGAAAAAGGGGATCATGGGGGACAAATGGTCACCGATTAGGCATTGTTTGCTATATAGAGGGCGCAAGTAGCTATAAGTAGTGCAGTGGGGCTTTAATGAGGAGGTATTTTCCCATTCATGATGAGAAGGATATCGTTGTATACAATCTTATTTGCATCCATGGCCCAGATGAAGTCTAAATGCTCAAAGTTCTTGATTTCTTTGTTGTAAATGAGATGAGGTATCTGGGGTATGAGCCTCTCCACGTCCTGGGGGTCGGCTAGGAAGTCGTTGTCCCCCCAGAAGAGGGCGACAGGCACGGTGAGGTTCCCCACGTGGTACTCTGGCGGTGTGGTCTGAGAGAGAGAGAGATAGAGTGAGAGAGAGAGAGAGAGAGAGAGAGAGTGAGAAAGAGAATGGGAGAGAGAAAGAGAATGAGAGAGAATGAGAATGAGAGAGAAAGAGAAGAGAATGAGAGAGAATGGGAGAGAGAAAGAGAATGAGAATGAGAGAGAGAGAGAAGAGAATGAGAAAGAAGAGAATGAGAAAGAGAATGAGAGGGAGAATGAAAAAGATGATGAGAGAGAAAGAGACAGAATGAGAGAGAGAAAGAAAATAGAAAGTGAGAGAGAGAAAATAGAAAGTGAGAGAGAGAGAGATGTTAGTCGACAATGAAACCATGATACAAAATTATACAGATTGTCTGCTGAACTCGGCATGGAATGAAATAGTGCTCTGTTTTAATTGTTTGTTTAACCGCTGTAATGTCATATCATGCACTGAGTTAATAGGTTGTACCACACAGTCTCCTGTGACAACGGACCCGCAGTCAACTTCCTACACCAAACGAATTTCCCACTTCAACCCTCGACCCAACACTATAGCGAACCCTTACCCTGACACTAAACCTAAACAAATATTGAAACTCTTACCCTAAAAGTAAAAAGAAAGTGAAAGTTGTATAAAAACTTAAAATTCATACTGGTTTAAACAAAAACAAAAAATAAAAAATGGTTCAGATTTTCCTTCATGACACTGCCAAAGTTCAGCCTAGTATCTAAGAGAGAGACTTTAAACCGATCATATGGAACTCGTATGCTTAATTTAGAATTCAGCTGCATTTCGAAAACATTACAAACATATTCTTCTTCTTCTATGTGCCATATCCTGAGACGTTGGCGACCATGGAGTGCCACAACTCTCTATCCCATATTCTATGAAGTAATTCATTCTCCCCGAGATCAATTCCACATTCAGAAATCCCACTCCTTAAGCTACTCATCCACAGAATCCTCCTTCTACCCCTACTCCTCCTCCCCTCGATTCTTCCAGTCAGTGCAAGATTTTCCAAACCATTCTTCCGTATAACATGGCCCAAGAAGCTCAGCTGTCGACCTCTTATATTATTCAGAAGCTTTCGTCTTGTTCCTGCCATGGCAAATACCTCATCATTAGAAATTCTTTCTGTCCATGAAATTCTTAGCATCCTTCTCAGGAACCAAACTTCACAACTTTCCAGTCGCTTTCTTAGGTCTGATGTCAGGGTCCAAGCTTCACATCCATACAATAGAACTGGATACACGTAGCAATTGAGTACGCGGAGTCTTGTTTTCATCTTCATCTTCTTATTCTTTATGATGTTTTCTAACTTGGAGAAAGTTGATTTTGCAAGTGCAATCCTTCTCTTGATTTCTTGCTCGCCTCTTGCATCGTCGGTAATTGTAGTCCCGAGGTAATTAATAGAGGTGGCTTGCTCTATTTGATTGTTGTTGATCTTAAGAGAGCATGGTATTCCTCCCTTCTTTGAAATTACCATGCATTCCGTTTTCTTGTAATTTAATGATAATCCTCTCTTGTCACTTTCTCTGACGACAACATCCAAAAGTCGCTGCAGGTCCTTCTCCGATTCTGCGATTAATATAGTATCATCCGCATACCGTATGTTTGTGATATTATGTCCTCCTACTTTTAATCCTCTTTCCTGTTCTAGGTTTCTAAGTATCAACTCACTGTAGTAATTGAAGAGATCTGGAGACATGACACATCCTTGCCGAACCCCCCTCTTAATGTTGATGTAGTCACTTAATTCTGTTTCTACCCTAACACATGCTGTTTGTTCCCAATACAGATTTTGCAATAACTTGATATCCTTTGTGTCTAGTCCAATCTTGGTTAAGTCTTCAAATAACTGATCGTGTCTTACTTTATCAAAGGCTTTTGTATAATCAATAAAACACAGGAAGACGTCTTTCTGCATTTCTACGGCCCTTTCTGCTATAGACCGCAGAACAAAAACAGCATTTCTAGTTCCGGCATCTTTGACAAAACCAAACTGCACATTACTAATTTCTGGAGTTAGGTGATTCCTTGCTCTTTGAAGTAGAACTCGCAAGATGATCTTTGTGATATGGCTCATGAGGCTGATGATTCTATGTTGCCCGCATTCCACTGCTCCAGGTTTCTTGGGAAGTGTAATAAATATCGATTTGCACAGGTCATCTGGAAACTTTCCATCATCATAGATCTTATTGATGACTTCAGTTAGTTTCATGACACCATAGTTCTCCAATGCTTCGACCATCTCCATTACTACTCCATCAGGACCAGCAGCTTTGTTCCTCTTCATCATGCTGATCGCTGACCTCACTTCTGAGAGCAGAATCCTAGGTCCTTCAATAGATCCTGCACAGTGTGGAGGTTCCTTTCTTACATCATCAAAAAGCTCGCCAATGTACTCAGTCCATCTGTTCAGTATCTCTTCCTTTTCAACCAGTACTGATCCATCCCTTGCCTTGATGCATCCCGACTTGGAGCTCCGAAGTTTCTTCCCAGAAAGTTCATTTACCTTCTTAAAAACCCTGGGATCGTTTGCATTAAAACTTCTCTCTATCTCGGCGCACTGTTTGTTCAGCCATTCCTCTTTAGCTTTTGTGCAGTGGTCGTGAATTTCTCTGTCCAACTCTCTGTATTGACTTCCATCTCTGTCCTTGATCTTCTGCCTTTTACTCATCTTTGCTAGAATCTCCTCCGTCATCCATCTCTGTTTACTTTTCTTTTCCTTTTTAGGTAATGTCTCTTCAGCTGTTTCTACAAGAATGTCCCTCATTGATTCCCAAGTGACCTCCTCTCCCTGGTCGGTGAGACTATCAAATCTGTTTTGTACTTTGACAGTATATCGGAGGCGAACATCACGATTCTGTAACTGTTCGAAATCTACCTTCTGGATTGACTTGGCTTTTGTCATCTTCTTTAGTTTACAAACATATTACTCACTCAATATTCTGTGAATAGTTCTTACCTGATTGTAATTAACTAAGTTGCCAATCAATCCATAATCATACATCTGACATTTTCCAGATATCACCATCTAAAAACAAAGACAAATAAAAATGCATACATATGCTAGTAATAGGAAGGTTTGATCAATGCTGCCAATATAAATCTTATCTCTACCAATCAAAACTATTTTCGCTGCTATTATTCTAATTATTGTTGAAAATATCATTACCATTATCATCATTTCCAATGTGACTATGACTATCATTAGTGTCACTATTATTGTGAACGTCTTTGTGTTAGTTATTGCCATATGCCCTCACGGTGACAATAGTAGGAATACTCCCCAAGGAATGGAGATGGTGCACATTGTGCGTAAATGAAATTGATGATCCGGGAAATAATATCTGTAAAGCACTTCTGTATTTGGTATGAAGCACTATATACATCCAGATTATTATTATCATTATCATCATCAACCTCCTCCTCCTCTTCCTCCACCTTTTCCTCCTATCCCTCCTATAATTATTATCATAATCTTACCACCATCACTACCACCACCATACCATCATTATCTTCTTCAACATCAGCAAACTATCCTCCTCAACAGCTTCATCACAACCGCTATCATCATCATTAGGCGGAAATAATCTTTACAGATTGGACAGCCTTAAAACCCAACAACAACAACAACCAACATTGTGATAATTATCTCAACTACAGTCATACCTGTCTATAGCGACCACCCAAGGGAAACACAAAGGTGGTCTTTGTAGATAGGTTCCTTTAGTACATGTTTTCAAGGGATGTCGTCTTTGTAGACAGGTGGTAACTAAAGCAGGTTTGACTGTAGTATTATAACTTCTCTTCTTTTTCATAATACAGTCAAACCTGCTTTAGTGACCACCTGTCTACAAGGACCACATTTTTTGTTTCCCTTGAAGATGGTTTCTCATTGAAACATGTACTAAAGGAACCTGTACACAAAGGCCACCTGCCTATAAAGACCACCTTTCTTGTCTCCCTTGGGTGGTCTATATAGACAGGTTTAACTGTATTACAAGATGGTTTATCATTGAAACATGTACTAAAGGAACCTGTACATAAAGACCACCTGTCTATAAAGACCACCTTTCTTGTCTCCCTTGGGTGGTCTTTATAGACAGGTTTCACTGTATTACAAGATGGTTTCTCATTGAAACATGTACTTAGGGAACCTGTATATAAAGACCACCTGCCTATAAAGACCACCTTTCTTGTCTCCCTTAGGTGCATGGTCTTTATAGACAGGTTTCACTGTACAGTAAATCTCTGTGTATAAGACGCACCTGTGTATAAAGCGCACCCCTATTTCGGTGCAATTTTTTGTTTGTTTTTTGTTTCGTTGCCGAAAACCCACGCGGGGAAGGACTTTCATTCAACACCGAGGTGCAGTTGAAGGCGCCGATTTGTGCTTGTGAACTTGTCACAAATAATAGTAACAAGTCGTTTTTAGAAGAATGTGTAAGATCATTAATGTAAATTAAAAACGGTAGAGTACCTAGGATAGAACCTTGTGGTACGCCATGTGTAATAGAAGAAAAATTTGAGGAATTATTATTATAAACTACATATTGAGATCTATTAGAAAGATTACTTTCAAACCAAGATGACAGACAAATTTGAGTGTTGTTGTAGTTTCCGAGTGGTGAGTCAACACACTGATTACTGAGCTGGGAGACATTGCCAGGCATAGCGCCAGGTGGAGGGGCATAAATCGAAACTTTAAAACAAATCACAAACCTGGAGGAAGTGCTCCATGTTCCGTAGCGATGTTCCAGCGGGTTCGTTGGAGACGTAGACCTGCAGCCTGGATGCATTCAGGTGATGCTCACTAAAGCCACCTAGGTACATCATAACGGCCTCACAGATGAACCGCGTTTCAGGCAAGGCACACACGGTCTGGGCTCCAATGTGATTGAGGAGGTAGTCGTTAGGCAGGAATTCATCGATGCCAGCTAGTGACAGTACATCCTTGAAAACAAAAAGAGAAACAAGTTGTCTTTATCAGTACAGAGACTAAGAATCCTCTAATATGAAGTACATGTGTGTGCGTGTGTATGAAGGTAAGTAAAAGCATATGAAAGAAACACCATGGAATAGCACAGGAACAGTGCAAAATCTTGGAAAGAACAATTGGATATTCTCAAACACAGTTTGATCTGAAGCACAGCTCTGCTCTGTTATATTGAGTAAAGAATATCTGATAATCTGGGAACCTCTCCCAAAATAGTCATCCCATTTCACTTATCTGATTTGACTAACCCCCGGAGTTACTAAGACCATGTAACTCGCTGACAAAAACGGTTGTCAGCATGACCGGAACTGTTGAGTTTAGCCAACAGAATCCCCCAAAAGACACTAACATTGAGGTCAATGTCACCCCACGTAGCCCATGCACCAAGCTTTGTCAGTGGGGACTAGTATGACTAGTAATCTAACAGGATATCATTATCTCCCCCCTTTTTTGTGTTTTTTTTAAGAAGAAGAAATATACATATATATATATATATACACCTGTATATACGGTAAGCAAGTTTTGTAAAAACTGCAATTTCTGACAGTGCTCAACTGTAGGAGCATATGTAGATATAGGAGTTGGAATTAAGGTTACACTTTATTGGTACGAGTTATACAGACTGTTTCGCCAGAAGGATCATCAGTAACTAAATACATTATACAATCATGGCGAAGTAAAAAACACTCATGTGCAGTCAGGCAAGAATACAAAAGAGATACAAATAATACCCAAGTAAGAGTGAACGCAATAATACAAT